>SZWC01001935.1:238722-255385 GCA_023375785.1 Penium margaritaceum
CACACACACACACACACACACACACACACACACACAGAGAGAGAGGGAGAGAGAGAGAGAGAGAGAGAGAGAGAGAGATATGGATAGATAAATAGAGAGAAAGTGTTAGTGAAAGAGAGAAATAGAGATAAGGATAGAGGAAAGTGGGCGAAGGATCAGGGAAAGACAGAAAAGAAAAAGGGGAATCTATGATAGAAAAATTTTGTAAGGAAGAAGAAGTTTAGAAGTGATTGTGTGCTGATGTGGAGATAGAGGGAGAGAGTAGAAAAAGAAAGATATTAAGAGATAGATAGTTGGGTAGAAGACTCATTGGCAGATATCAGAGAATCATTAGTGTGAATACAACATGGCATCAAGGCAGGTTGTCCTTTCAACTAGTAGCGCTTTAGGCCTAGGAAGTCATGTAAGATTTCAAGGATACTAGAGGAAGGGATGTCTCCATTTATTCTAAAGGGCTCAAGAGGAAAGAGTTCATTGGAGTTTAGGCTTAAAGCTCTAAAATATTGACGTTATAGGCCGTCCAATCCTTGAACTAAAGCTTTGGGTGGAGATCCACTTCCCTAAATCTAAGAATCTGTTACCAACAAAGTGGAGCCATTTATCGAAGCTAAGTGCAACAATCTGGAGGTAAGAGATGACAGCCAAAGAGGAAAGAAACATTTTGGATTAAGGCAGGCGTACAAAGTAGGCTGGGTTTGGGAAGAAAAATCATTTCAATGAACCAATAAAGGAGAGAAAATCGACCTTGGGCACCCAAAAAAAAGAAAACTACAAATAGAGAATCTGACTATACACAATAACAAAAAAAGGATACCTAAAGGATGGTTCAAGGAAAATTTGTGTGGGGTTGGAATGAGGACGCATGTGTGAGTGTTTGTGAGATGAGAGGGAGATTGAGAGAGAGAGAGAGAGAGAGAGAGAGAGAGAGAGAGAGAGAGAGAGAGAGAGAGAGAGAGAGAGATAGGGAGAGAGAGATAGATAGACAAAAGAGATAGATAGGTAGAGAGAAAGAGAGAGATAGAGAGAGAGAGAGAGAAAGAGAGAGAGAGAGAGAGAATGAGAGAGAGAGAGAGAGAGAGAGATAATGGCAAGATGGTATGTAGAACATCAAAAGAACCACCGTAAGGAGCGTATCTGACACTGATATTAGATGCATGGATGCCATTGATGCATATTTGTGTGCGTGATGATAATGATGATGAACATTTTTTTAATACCAATTGCTACAAACACAAAAGGGATGATAATTGAAATTAAGGTGATACTCGTGAGTGATAAGAGTGCCTGGTCATGATAAAATGTTTCTTAGGGTACTAAATCGTGTTGATGGGAATTGCAATGATCATGTCATTTTTTGTTACAATGAAGTATGCGAAATTCGAAACAGTTTTTTTCACCCAAGGTTCATGCAAGAGAATGATGCCATGTGGATCATGGCCCTTGATACCAAAGTGGGTGGATGAAGAAGTTTGGGATATAAGGTAATGCTTGGTATGGGTTTGCAAGTGTTAAACTTAATTATACAAGGAGTGCCACACCTATTAATAGTTGCAAGGGGCTTAGATTGAGGCAACAAGTCCAAAGAGAGAACATATCAGTAAAAGGAATAAGAAATTTGGGATTAAAAAGGGGAAATTGCGAGCTCTTGTGCTAGAATCCTATCATAAAACACTTTGGAAACCTTGCAAGCCATTGTTTTTTCTGAAAAACACACAAACACATTTTGATATGTAATGATAGGTTCTAGCATGATGGAAAGAGAATTCAAATCAATTCTTACAGTGAAATTCGTACACAATTCTTGAGTGTTGAAGCTCATGATATGGATTTGGCACTATTGTCAATGCTCAAGAAACCTAACGATAATTAGGTAGTGTATGACCTAGGCATTGTATATGGAAAACAGTGCATGTCCAAACTATTTCATATCAAGACATAAGAATTTGAAAAGGCATAAATTTCATTGCCCATTGGGGTAAGGTAAAGTTAAACCTTGTACTATGGTATCTATGACATCTTCAAGTGAGAAAAATCTCACTTCTTTAAGATGGAAGTGTGAGCAAGGGTGTTACACTTGTCAGATGTGAGGTGGTTCACAATTGAAGTAAGGATGTGTCCTTTTTTGCAAGTACAAGGTTATCTGATAATATCCAGAAGTAGAAAGTGTTCTTGTTGTTCCAAGGACCGGAACATAGCAATGAATATACAATGTATGATTGCAGGAGAAATGACGTGTTCAGGTCCAATTTCTTGAGAAGGGCCTCATCGGTTCAATGGAAGGCTTCAAGATAAATAGCATGGTTCACAAAGTTTAGCAAACGTTTGCATTAGAATCTCATCTGTAGCCTTGAGACATCAAGAACAACCATAAGTAGGTTCCAACCAGTTTGCGTTGTGACCCAAAATGGTTGGTTGGTGCGAAGTCATTTTAGGGTGTTCTACGGGAATGCTCATGCTGTGCAAAAAAGGTAGTTACAACAAAGTCGTGATATAGGACGGGAGCGATGTAGTTAAAAACCGATCGCCACTGGTTTAAGGCCTCATGTATGCTGTTGGCATAATTCTTCCCCCCCCTTTTGAATGTGACTTTTTGCCGCATTACTATTGCATTGCCGTGGGCAAGATTGGTAGCCGTTGATGAGAGAATTGATGTCCAAGAGTGGGTTGTTGTGTGCTCTATCATAGTTCTTTAAATTTACTTTATACTGATCTTTCCTTATGCGTTATAGGTGATGTAGAATTTCCTCAACGTTGTACATGTGGTCACCATTTGTGATCAGGGTGGTGGTGCAGCTTTAAAAGAGAATCTTTCACTTGATCAATGTAACCTTCAAGTTTGCTCATGTGGAAGACTAGATGGATCTGCATGTTATCTGAAAGTTGGAGTTTTGTGAAGATTGGCATGTGCATCTCCTAGCTTACCAAGGATTGAGCTGTGCAATGCAAGATCCGTGGTGTTTCATGGCCAAGGACTTGAGCAAAACCTTCTTGCTTGTCTTGAACTCTTTTGTTTTTTTATGTTTTTCTGTCTTTTGTTCATGGCTGCTTGCATTTTTGCGAGGGTTTCATGAGTTTTACCCCAACTTGTAGAGAGATGATGCTGATGTGATGATGACAATGATGTTCCTCCCGAATGGTAGCCAAATTAGGGTAGTTGGTTCTGTTCATAAACCCCTTCAAATGGTATTGTTTTGTTGTTAAAGATCTTCTGAAATCTTATGCAAACTCTGCCACTCACAGTTAGACTTCCAAGGCATTGCCATTAGGTTTGCACAAAAACCGGAGGAGTTTTTTTTAGCATTGGGTTGTTTTACTTGGTTTTTCCATCGTTTTGCAGAAGAAATGTTATTGAAAGTTAACATCAACTCCCTTACCACTTCATTAAGTCAAATTACAATTGGCTAGTGAATCAAGCATCTTGATCACTCTTCATGCATAATGCAAGCTTGTGCATTTAGAGTATGTGTTCAAGGAAGAGTTGCGTTGCCCCTTTGGCAGTTACACATGTAATGGTCAGAATGAAGTGCACAACCTTAAAAAACTTGTCGACAACAACAAGAATGGAGTCCATCCCTTCTTTTGTGATGAGAAACCCAGTCACAGAATTCATGCAAATGTTTCTTATAAGAGTTGTAATAGTGCAAGGGATTTTGTGCTTCAACATTTTTGGCTTCGGCAAAGGTCACAGTTCCGAAAGACGTTTGCGACGTCAACCCCCATTTTGTCCCACTAGTAGTACTTTGTGAGATTTTTCAAAGTCTTGTTCGGTGCAATGTGGCCTCCTTAACCTTTGCCGTGGCACTCCAAGAGAAGCACGCGGCGTATTTGTTTCATTTTGATGACATTTGTTTAACTTTTTCTTCTTACAACGATGCAGAACCACAAAGTTAAACGTTGCCATCACATAGGCCTTTTTGCCCTTATATCCTCGTGTGAACAACTTTGTTGTATATGAGTCCGTTTAAATTATCACTGTTTTGACTTTTGTGACATCAAGCCTGGGCCTAAGCGGATCTATTGGATTTTTTTGCCCATATTCGATAACATAGTTGGATTTTGACCCAAGGAACTCCATCCACAAACGTTTCCTTTGGGTGAGATTAAGCTGTGTATTCATGTACTTTAGGGCATGGTGATTCAGTTGAACGTCACACTTGTGGCACTCCAAACGGCATTGCAAGGTTATGAAGGCATGGATAACCATAATAATTTGTTTCTCATGAATACTGAAGGGCCGCCCCATGAAAATTTTATGACTTGTACATAGCACATTGCCCTCCTCCTTTGTCATCTTGTAGGAGAATAGTTTCACTTGCTTGCATGAATGAATTCATGGGCATAATGTAATCGACCATAGCGTTTGCAAAATTGAAGGGTCACCTTCGAGGTCAGATGTTTACATAAATATGTTAAATCTTCTTCTTCAAAATCTCTTCAATTCCACTTGTAATTAATGCAAGTGAGATTAAAAATAATCACTCACAAACGAGCAAAATCGTTCACAAATTTCTGATAGTAGTTAAAAACCAAAGAAAAACATATACGTTATGTAGTGTAATTGGAGTTGGACAATCTGCCACAGCGGATATCGTTTTTGAGTCCATGGATATCTGTCCACTACTAGTGATGTGTTCAAAGAACGAGATTGAGGGTTGACCAAAGTTTCACATTGAGAGCTTCCCATATAACTTCACCCATAGTTTGACTGTTAGAATCTGTGGAAGATGTGGTTGATATTCAATTAGGATTTCAACTGTACACAAGGATTTCATCAATGAAAAAAATGTTGAGGTTTGGAAGGAAGACATTGTTCATCGCTACCATAACTGTTGTAGGGGTGTCTCTGGGTAGAAAGAGCTATTGTGAACTCGAATTGATTTCAACGTTTCTTAAAGGCATTTTTTGCAACATCGTTGTCAGTGATGCAAATTTGGAGATAGCCGCTATGTAGATTAACATTTATCATGATTTTGGCCCTACATAGTTTTCTTAAAAGCTTGATTGCTCAAGCTAGAGGGTAACGGTTCATAATTGTAATGTTTTTTTAAGAATAGTAATCTAAGCAAATGAGTGTTTTTCTTGTCTTCTTCCATATAAACAATCTTGGTGTAGCGCATTGGGAATCATACGGTCGAATAAACCATTTAATCAGCATTTTGTCTAGCTGCCGCTTCAGTATCTTGAGCTTTAGATCCCTCATGTTGTAGGTTCCTTTGGTGACGGGTTTTGTGCTGGGTTTGAGCCAAATCGGATGGTCGTTATTGTGTTTGTAAGGGATTTTGTTTGGTAGTCAGTTGAGGAACAATTCTTCAAACTCTTTCACAAGCTGAATGAACGCCCTTGGTATTCTTACAAACTATGATGCCTATGAGGCTTGTGATGTATATGCGGTAGTTAAAGGAAGAAATTTTCTATAGGTGTTGCTTAGATTGACGTGGATCTCCCACATCAAGGTCCATCTCTTGAGATCTCTCTTTCCACATTGTGTGATATTGGCATAGCTCGAGGTATTTCTGTTTGCATGGTTATTTCCACAACCATTTTGTTCCTTGCGACTGCCCTGTTGTCGCTTGTTGTGCATAGGTTGAATATAGGTTGTTCCACGAGTAGAAGGAAAATTTGATGCCTTTTGTGTTTGATGTAGACAGCATCACTGCTCTTGTTCACTTCTGGATTTTGCTATCATAGAAATCGCATTTTAGGGTCACATTCTAGTTTACTCTTATCCGCAGTTGTTTCCTCAATCCTCTCCTTTCTGCTTTTTTCTTCTACTTCTCTGCCTTCTAATTAAGCATGTGGAAATTTCTTGCAATAATCCTTATCTTTCTTTGGTGTCAAAGGCTTGTTGATCTCCTATTTTTCATGAGCATCAACCCTAATCACAATCCCGTTGTGCAAACGATGCATATTGCTCAGCTACGGATTATGTTAAGGGCCCTTCTCGCAAGACATGTTCAACTTTGAGTTGAGATCTACGGAGTGGATGTGTTCATCTCTGTGCAAAAATTATGTTTGAGGTCATTTTTGTAGTTAACATAGACTCTGTCCACTACACGTTAATTCCAAGCTTCGTATGCCATGTTCGATAGATGCTTTCATCATTATGGGAGATGGCATTTTTCCAATTTTTTTGTTTGGAGTGTCGAAGTGAGTGACATGTGTGTTGGTGAACTTATGCATACGAAATGCATGAGTTACTTATGATTTCAAAGTTGACTAAACCTGCTGTGGAGATGTTATGCTTTGTGCCAACAATACACTAGTCATTGGGTGCTTATTATTGTTGGATTGCCATGAGATTGGCGCACCAGCTTAAAGTTGTGCTTGCCAAAAGCGGGGCTGCAAGGTTTAGCTTTGGGACAAGAATCAACCCTTCCATGAGTGAAGTACACTCGGAGACTCATAACAAAAATCAAGACCATTTGTCCCTCTGAATGTTTTGGATCCAATGGCTTTGGAAGCCCTGAAAATATCAAGGCTCTGCTGTTGTGATATCAATCAGCGAGCACGATCTCTTGTGTTTTCGAGACATAGATTATAATGGTGTATTTCTGTAGTTGATTGACAAGTGTGTGTTAAAGGCTTTAATCTATGTTAGAGATTTAGTGAGTATCCCAATCGTGTTATGTATCCATAATGGAGTTGCATTCGTTGATGGTGGAGGTTGATGTAGCATGTCGGATATGCTAGGTTTGGACTGGTTCTCTTGTCAAAGTGCCAGCCATCATGACATCATACCCCTTGACAAGGCTAAATATCTTTTCAAGGTAGCCTTTAGCCCTCGCCAAACTCTGGCTATTTACCAATGCCGGTTCCATGTACGCTCGCTCTTTGTGTGACATTGTTGCGAGGTTTGAAAAGATTTTTGCTGGTGGAGATGAACTTCAAGACAAGTGTTGACCTCGCTTCAATGTTAAAGTAAGATTGTGTCTTGCCCTAGCTTGAAGATCTTTTATGAAGTGTTACGTTGGGAGGTTGTGAGGTGGTCCATCACTGAAATTGAAACATGTCAATGTTTCTAAGAACAGTGGTTTTGAAAATATACACATGTATAAAGTGTATCTTTTCTAGTTCCAAAATTTGGGGACGTATGTACAATGATTGAGTATGATGAGATGCCGCCTTTTGGTTCAATTTCCTTAGAAGGCTGTTGTGAATTTGACTGAGGGCTCAAAAACCAATGTCATGGCTTGCATGTTTTGTCAAAGTTGAGCGTTGAAACTTCATTTATACCCTCAACGGCTGGAGACTTGTTGTCTGTATGTTCCAAAAAGTTTAAGAAGTGACCTAAAAAGGGTATATTGGCCCGCACTTATTCTCCAGTATTCCGTGGGAATTCCTTCGGTGCACGAAAAGGTGGTCAGAAACAATGTGACGTTATAGGAATGGAGAAGCACAATAAAGTATAGTCCGCAACTGGTTTTGGGCTGCGTGTATGCCTTTGGCATAAAAAGGGTGGGTGTTGCAAAGAAGTAAGCTTGAACACTATACCATAAGTTACAAAGTCCACAAAGCTCTAGGAGGGCTTTGTAATCCAATAGCAATAGCTTGTAATACCATCAATTAGCTTAAAGAGCCATCCACATCAAGAGGCCTACAAGTAATTGGCAATGTGTCTGAGAATACCAATCATGCCATGCACAAAGCATCTTTCTAGTTAAAAAACCTGAAGAGAAACGAGAATAACAAGTGGCATTGAAAAGCTGCAAATCATGAGCAAAACTCCAAAAGAAATCTTTGGAGAGAACTAAAAAATATGCTCCCATTCATAAGTCCCATGCCCTTTAGTAACTGCTGCCTTAAGTCACTTTGAGAAAACCTAAGGCAGAAAGAAGAGGATAACCACAATGGGATGGTCCTACATTCAACCACATGATAACGCAAGGTGAGTAAGAAAACAAGGGCATAAAGGGCAAGAAATTGTAAGGAGGGAAGGATAAAGGCATTGAACATGGCCAAGCAAAGGTCATTCGATGATCATGAGGACAAAGAACATAGATAACCTAGAAGGAGTGCATGAAAGTAGAGAAAACATTTCATAGATAACCTACAAGGAACGCATTGCATGATATGACCACAAATTTCTATTCAAAGTAGAACAAATTAGAAGCTTAAACATCTTTCTAGAGTCAGAAGGTAAGAAAGTCCTCCTCTGGCGATACTCAAAGTGCACTGAATTTCTGAGTATGATTATTCACATGAGAAATTGAAATTATCAATGCATTTGTAGAATCTCATTTGCCTGTGAGCTGGATGTCTATGGATGATTGATCATAATAGTTCTAAGGGTAAGGGGAAAAAAATGGTCCTCAAGGCATTGAGCTTGTTATTGCTTAACCATACTTGGTGTTTACTCCGTGTCTATAAGCCATGAAAAATCTTTCCATTCTCTTTCAATTGTGGACTTCTCATTTTTGAATTCATGGGAATTCACATATCAATGCAATTTTTGCAAATTAAATTTCAATGTTCAGCCATTTTTTCTAAAATAGGAACTTCACTTTACAATGGAACTTAAGTTTGTAAAAATGTAGTCAACTCGCATGCCCCATGACTCATTGGGCATGCAACTGGCAAACCACAAATTTCAGTTCACCACTTCATGTGAAATTCCTGAAATGAACAATGTTTTAACTCAAAATTTTGATGTAAGAAATAGTTTCCATACAGCCCTTCATGCTCCTTATGAGCAAGATAAACTCAAATTCAATGTGCTTAAATTGAATTATTTCAACATGCAAGATTTATCTACCCACTCTTCTTACATTTCAAACGTTTTATGTTTGGTGTTTCTAACAAAGTCGTCTTGTGAAAGGGCAGTATGTACTTTTCTAACATCAGTTAAGCAAGAGGAGTGATTTAAGACTACGCAAAACAATTGTTGATTGGTGCAAATGCTTTTGACCACCAAAAAAAGTATTATTCCAAATGAAACCTGATTTTAAGATAAAACACGTGCCTCATATATGTCTTAGATGCAACAATTTATTTGATTGTCTATTTCCAATGACTTTTGAAAAGAAGAAGTGTTTAATTTAATCTTTCAGGATATTCATCACATAAAATGTTTTATCAAAAGGATGTTACCCCTTTTGAATGATGTCACAGGTCTACATGATAAAAAGGATTATGCGGGATAATCAATTCTTCTACAAATATTGTCTTTTTTTTAAATGTTGTCGAAGGTCAACGACCGATGATGATCACCCAAAACAACCCTTGTAAGCATGTAATGCATGAAAAGATATCTTTGCATTTCAGGAACCTTCCATAAACAAAATCCTGGATTTTAGTCTAAATACTTTGAAAAAAAGGGTTTTGTATAGCAATGTTTGGTTGAGTTGTTTACACTTCTAATTCAAGTTTGATAAGAGATACCTTTACATGATGAGTGATCAAGGATTTGGATTTTGTGTATCTCGAGAATGGGAACCTACGAAACATGTTGGTTGCATCATTTGGTGGCTCAATTGAAAACATTAAGGTTATTCTATCTTCATAAAGGCATCTTATGGGGTGGCTATAAAAATATGTTCAGTTCATGTTGCAAAATAAATTAGCTGAAAACGTCTATTTCATTCTTTATTCCCCAAGTATGTTAAGGAGAATGTGAAGTAGATTCCTATGCAACAAAACGTTTGTACAATCTCAATAAACTAAACATGCATGTGTTTTACTCTAAACAACCTTTCATGATAAAAAACTTTAATAAGAATGGTCATTTAAGACATACACCATTGCAAACATTGTTGTTGAAAAATGCTCCGGCAATTTCTTATTTATGCATGTCTTTGCATAAGAAGATTTTAAGTCTTCATGGATAATGCCACATGAACATAAAAACATGCATATTTTGAATAAGATTCCATTTCTAAAATTTAGAAGGAACTTTTTCATTTTCTCATCACTTTGTTTCTTGTTTATCTAACATCCATATCAAATTTTTGTTTTTCTTAGTTTGATAATGCCATATCCAAGATTACATTCATGGACGTTGGGGGTTTGCTTTTTTATAAACTACCAAGTATTTGTTTATAGTAGTTGGGTACGTCAATAAATACGTTGTCACACATCCCCATGGAAGATTACTCTTAACCATTAAGAGATTTTGAAACATAACGAAGTCCCAGAAAAGATAACTTTGTGATATTGTTAAAAAATGGAACCATCTTGGATGTTGGGTGCTATGCATCTTTATCTTCATATCCGAGTAAATGTTTTTATTTGTGTTGTTTAATATAACCCATTAGAGATGAAGATAATAATTCCCTGCTTCACAGTTGCAAGGAAATTTCAACGTTTTCAAAGTAACATGATTTGAGTCATACCTTATGTAAAGGTTTCTGAACATCAAAAATAAATTGTTATACAAAGAAAACGTAGTGAGGATGCACTTCGTACCAAAGATGACATACATAATAATATCATAAAGGCAAAGGTATTGCTACGTGCATAAATGTTTCTTGCTAACATCATTGATTCATTATCAAGTTATATTTGAAAAGTGAATTTAAACAATAGACATTACATATCACTGAAACAATTTACAACATCGTCAAGATTTGATCTTATTTTTGAAAAGAAACATCAAAGATAAGTTTAATGTAATAGCTTGCAAGCGAGTTGCATGACCCTCATATTATTTTAGGTATGAAAGAAGTGAGTGGAATGAAATCCTAATAAATTGAAATTAATCTTGAGTGGAAAGTGAATTATGACATTTGATGATAGATTTTTAATGGAACGCAAAATTATCAAAACTTACACTCAAATCATGAAACATTCTGAAATGGGACATGTAATGCTTCTATCATGTACCATTTGAGTCTCTTAACCTATTTTCACAAGAGTTTGTTGATTATTCAGGTTGTTGTTTTTTGAGGTGAAAAGGTGTTCTCAAAAGAGGAGATGGAAACATGTGCAAAATTACAGCCTAATTTTTTTCTTTTGAGATATTGGCATATCATCCCTTTGAAAGACTATGAGAAGAAAAAAAATCTTATTTGTCTTTCTTTACTTCTCATTTCATTGATATATGTTTCATGTTGAATCGTAAGGTTTTGTGGTAGGAGGGCTTATGAAGTTCCAATGAAATCATTTAAACCACCAAAACGCTTCCTTCTCTTAGAAACCCATCTTGATGTATCAAAAACACTTTCAAAGAAGTCCCCATGATTGGACAGGACGGGGATGTGGTGCCAAAATACATGATATGCAAGCTTGAAGTTGTTTAATTGCAGTAAGAAGTTCCCCCAGCTTCCCATGTAACTTGTTTTCAAAGAAGGATGTTAAGGGATGTAACATCGTGTCCTTTGAAAAGCTAAAGTTCTGAAATGTGTTGCAGCTTGAGTAGTGCAAATAATGTTGAGGATTTTGAGAAAAATATTCCACTAAGCATGGCATACTCATTTTTCAAGCATGGAGCAAACTTTGAGTTCACTCCTTGTGGAAAGGGTAGAACAAGTTTTTTTTCACTTTTTTGAATGCATAAAGTTGAAGATTTATACTTGAATATAGTTTTATATCTTATTATTCGTTATTTTGCATTGATTGCACACGATTTCTGGAAGTTGAAAGTTCATGAAATCGTTTTTAAGACATATAGTCGAGCAAAAATCCATATATCCCATACTGTGTTTGAGATAAGCATTTGTTAAAGGTTTTTATTGATTATTGTCACGTTTTAAAATATGGGAATACAACACATATAAGACGTTTTCTGATGAGATTTTCTTCGTCACATCACATACCGTTCATTAATGAGTCCAAATCTCTTACAAACAAAGCCATTGCAAAGATGACGATGATATGATATTTGGTTGCATTATTGCACAATTTCAATTATTACATGAAGTATTAAAGGTGGTTTGCGTATTGATCATTGATTATGAGGGGAAAGAATAAAGTGTCTAAATGGATGAAATGCGAAGAAATGGTAAGGAAAATTGACTTATCAATACTTCCATTTTTCTTACTCTTGACATGAATACATCATTCGAGTGAGCCCTTTGTAGGTTTAAGGGTTTGGTGGGATATCGGGAAAGAATCTGATTCTTTCTTGGATGGAAAAGGTTGCCATTCAGACCTTGAAAGAAAAATCAGTCTCTTGTGGCACACCATTGAAGTTTCTATAACGAACTTGTCATAAAAAACCTTAAAGACAATGTTTCATTGGATTTTCACTTCCAAGGATGAAGAAAATGCACCAAGAGAAATCACAGATGAGTTTGAAATTCTTAAAAAATTAGTGTTACTCATTCTTTTCCACACGTGTTAGAACTAATGTTACAAAAACACCTTCTAGTTCTTAAGGATGTTGATCAGAGAATATTTGCATTTAAAGTGATTGATCCTCTTCCTTTCCCCAATATAAAATCATAATGTGCATAAATTGAGCATCTTTCAAAGTGTACATGAAGTTCCAAATAACTATGCAAAAGTGTTCTGAAACATATTGAAACAAACACGAATACATCATCATGAAAATACATTTAATTTGATATCAGATCATTAACATTGACATGATAGACAATAGTCATTAATAGTTTTGGTAAGAATTTGTCAAACACGTGTTGCAATTTTGAAGGACATAAAATTCATTTCCCTTCTACAGATGGATCAATAGACTGATCAAGTGAAACCATTTCTAAAATCATCACAAATTTTGGAAAAATAGTCTATAGTTTTGATCAAGATAAATTGTATCCTTGATTATGGTTTATTTATCCAATTTGAATCATTTCACAATGATAATCGTTTATGATGACTCTACATACTCTTTATCTTACAATATTTGACATCACAGTCATTTTTTAATGCGTGTTCTAATGCATGCATCAACCATTCTATGAGAAGAACTGGATTATTAATGACTAGGTGTCTTTCACTTTTATATCATGTTAAGTTCAGTGAGTAAATTTCTTTGTCATGAATGTTTCATTTTCAAATGATTGAAACAATCCTACTCAATCTTTGTTTTAAGGAAACATAAATTTGTGTTAATAAATGTTTTCATGTCTTTTCTATTGTTTTATGCCCTGTGGAGGATGATATTGCAATTTTATTATGTGAATGTCGAGGTATAACCCTTTATCTTGCTCGTTAAAGACTACATGGGATTTTAGTACATGATTTCAACTAATGAATCATAACGTTTGGAATTTCTTTTCAAAACATAAGGTAGAGGCTAATCAAAGAGGATAAACACAAGGAAAACTATACATGTGTCATAGCATATGTCCCGTATATATAGAGAGAATAAACCATGTATATAAAGGATATTTTTTTTATCTATGATGAGGAAATTCCGAAAAATGTTATTTTATGAAGTTTTGTTGAATACCCATGCACCAAATACATATTTTCGCACAATATTCTTTGGATAATTACAATGGTAATACATGAATACTACAACATGTTCAGATATGAGCCCAATTTCATTTCAAGATGTCTAAATGATGTAGATACATGTATAAGATTTACGATATACCTAGATGGAATCCTATATCATCTTTTCTTAAGAGAGATTTAATCTCAAAGTTAGAAGAATTTGTCTTCAGAAAATAAAATAAATGAATATAATTATCACTTAACAATATCGTATGTATAAAGCTAACATGGTTTATAGCCAACTGATTAAGAGTGCAACTCCAAAACGAAGTCTTGGACAAGAAAAGGGCATCATGAATTAATCCTAAAACAATAACATTACACACAAGGATATCTATTAAAATTAACTAGTAATCTCTGACACATCAAGCAACGATAAGTTTTAATCCTTCAGAAGATTATAATTTAAGCTCCATCTATTGCTTAGCTCCAGCAACAATAAAATAAGAACCAAGAATGAAAATGTTATAGAAACAACATTTGTGCTACCTACTATTCTATTCAACTATGTTCGTTGGTGAATTGTGCTTTGGTTAAGGCTAATGATATCTAAATTATGTGTTTATCTTTTAGTGAGGTATTGTGGAGAGGGATTCTTTTAGGTTTTTAAAGGTTTTGTTTTTCCATGGAAACAAAACCCTCGACATTTTGTGGATGCATCATTTGTTGTGACATGAAAGGTCAACTATGTGGATTCTGTGGTTTAGAATGAAATGTAACATCAATGTCTTTATAATGAATCGAAAATAATTGTTGATATTTTAACATGGCAACATCACTATGTGATGAATTCCTTACAAATCATACAGATATTTTTCTATTTCCATCTTAATTGTCCAACATTCATTTATTTCATCTTGAGGATGGGAAATTTGATAGTATGTCAATTTTTTGAATTCTTCTTATTGGCTAATTTTATCATGGAAGCTATTGATTATGAGAAAGAAAGAGTATATAATGTTATCAATTTTATCCTCTAGGTCGAAAACATGATGAAGGGAAATAAATTATTGTGTATTATATTCATCAAATTCACTTCTTACTGAGATTTAAGAACATATGAATTCATGAAAAATATCTCGAAGTTTCATCATTTGCTACACCATTTTCTTACAGATTTGGTTCCATAAAAATTTATTTAAACTTGAAATGACAAGGAAATATCTCAAGTTACGAAAAAGGTGTGAAGCAACGTCATACATTAATGTTCATTTCCCATTACCTTGAAAACATTCAAATACTATTGTTTTGCGCAACTCCTTTGCTTTTTTTCTATAAAGGTTTGTGGAGTATTTTTTGTACACAAATTTAGAGGAAATACTCTGATTGAATGGTGGTGTTTTTATTTTATTTGGATAACATGAGAATTAAGATAAAATAGTAGGGGTGTTACAGTTTTTCAATAACGTCCAATGATTCAAAGACAAATGAAATTATTTTCTTTCACATCCAATCAGTTTTCAAAATTTGAGAGAATTCCAACAAAATTGAAGATGAAAATCATGATAGATCGTAGACTATGTATTTCTTCAGTACAACACACAAAACATCCAACAATAACCAAGACCACATGGTGGTTTTTACTGGAAAGCATGACAACTCATAGTTTCCATGGAGAAATTAAATGTATCAATTTATTTTTTCAAATATGTGTGGCTTATTTTCAAAATGGATTATGTTCTTAAAAAGATGTTGGAAAATCAACATTTTACGTTACTTATTGACATGGTTATAATGGGATCGTAAGTTCATGATTGGTTTGCTTCTATATATGGCATCTTTTGATCTTGATGTATCAAATGAAAACAAAATCATAAGATTTTCAATTTTTTCAAATCTTTGACGATGTTACATTTTCTATAAGAATGAAATTTTCTTTCTTTTTCTAGTGCAAAGAACAATCAAAACCTCAATTTGATTTATAAAACGTTGAAAAACCATTATCATCTGTCATTTCCTTGATTCTACGTGTTGACGTTTTTACCATCCCAGTGATGAGGTTCTGTTTGCTCTTGATTAGTATTTTCTTTATGGACAACCATACAAGTTGTTTACGTTTCATGTGTTTTTTGCATTTGTTTAATGTGCTACAGGACTCCTGTTATTGGTTTGGTGATTGAGTATTGGAAAATCAACCCTTTGTTGCTGATGTATACAAGCAGCAAAGTCCTTGATTTGGTTATCTTATGTCTAGAACAATTGTACAGGGGGTGTCAAATGTTTTGCCTTCGATAGTGACACTTAAGGCTTAGCATCACCATTCCACATCTTGAGTAACCTTATTGTGTTCTTTTAAAGGAGAAGTGCAAAAATGTGAAAGCGAATAGACAAGCAAGAAATGGGCATGACATATTTAGCAAACATCATGAAAAGACACAGTTGAGACATTATAAGCACAGGCTTTAATAAACCGATTTTTTAACAGATACATCCACTTGACATTCTTTATGTGATTCTACCACGTTTCACATCGTTGAGTATGTTTTGGAAGATGGAGTGCTTCCTGTCTGTATGGTCCACTAGGAAAATGAGAGGTTGCGAAAAAAAAAGCAAACAAACTATGAAGTAAGATAACGTCTTGAAATCCAACCCAAGGAGCTGAATTGATTCTTCCTTATACATTGCAAGTGTAAATGATTTCATGTTTAATGTTGAACTTTCTTAAGAAGAGTGTTCAGACTTTCTTTTCATAAAGATTTAAAATAATATACATAAACAGATATAGTTGAATAAAATAACATGTGATCATTTTTTTTTGATACGTATATTTGAATCATAACACATCATTTATAAAAGATGTATTTATACAAGATGTATTCTTCTATAGAAAGAGATATTTTTCAGCATAGATATAGATACTAAAATAGAAAGACATCAACATAGATACAAACAAAGATATTAGTATGAATTTAGGTATCTATATTGATATACATACGGATTGATATGGATGTATATATAGATACAAATATAGATATGGACACAAAAATAGAGAGTGACATAGATATAGATATACATGTAGATATAGACATAGATTTATATGTAGATGTAAACATAGATACAGATATATATATATATCTTTAGAAATAGATATAAATATGGATATACATATAGATAAAGATTTAGGTATAGATATAGATATAGATATAGATATATATAGATATAGATATAGATATAGATATAGATTTAGATATAGATAAAGATATAGATATAGATATAGATATAGATATAGATATAGATATAGATATAGATATAGATATAGATATAGATATAGATA
>SZWC01001936.1:4175-15671 GCA_023375785.1 Penium margaritaceum
GCTGCAGCTGAGTGGGCCAGCCGCAGCGGCCAAGCGCGGACGCCAGACTCAAAAGAAGAAGACGTCCATGGTGGAGGCTGCACTTGCCGACACCATGGATGACCTGTTTGAGGAAACCGAAGAGGAGAACGTAGTAGTGGCGCCAGACTCACTCGAGCAAGAGGTAGACGCCTACAAGAAGAACGCACGCGGAGGACGCCGACTGAATGTGCTCAAGTTCTACAAGGAGAACTGTGAGCGGTACCCGACGTTTGCATTGCTTGCGCTAGATGTGCTGGCGGTGCCTGCAACTAGCACGCCATCAGAGAGAATGTTCTCTCTTGGTGGCCGGGTCGTGACAGACTTCCGCCACTCTCTTCATCAGATCACCGTACAAGACCTCCTGTGCCTCAAGACATGGATCAATGACCCCGCATTGAAGGACTTCCCCGTGCACCCATCAGGAGAGGTAGCACCAGAACTAGTGGAGATTGAGAACAAGGAGAAGGCAGCTCGAAGAGCTGCAAGGAAGGCCGCTAAGGCCCAGTCAACAGGTTTGCTCATGGCTGCCTGCGACAACTCAGACGACGATGAAGANTGATGCCTCCTCTGACAGCTCAGAGGATAGTGATGCAGCTGCAGATGCTGCTGAGGAGGCTGATGCTCTAGAGGAAGCAGAAGAAGACTATGATGTGCCGGCAGATTTTGGTGCAAGTGGAGGAGATGATGACGATGTGCAGGAGATATCCTAGGTTTCATGGCAGTGTCTTGTAATGCTTTCACATTGCCCTAACTTTCAAATCATTGCATAAACCCATTGTGTTGTCTTGGAGGTTGCATCATTTTGAGAATGTGTCACTATTCACCATGTTAAGTTTTTGGAACTACTGCCATGTTAGTACCATAATATTGTTCATGAAGCATGCTTAGTAGACTCATTCCACGAAGTAAATCTGTGATTGGAGTTCACAAACGATTGTATCTAATGCTTACATTTTCCTAAGGGCGTGAACACAAAAGAACACTATTGAAGCATAACAGCTAATTTTAGGCGACAGCCACAATATACACAGTGGATAATACTCAGCAACAATACTCAGCCACAATACTCAGCCACAATGGTATAGGTGTAGTGGAACAGTATAGTGTATGTGAAAATGAAATGCCTTACACTCAGGCATATGTGAAAATGTACACTCCAGCATCAATATACAGGTGTAGTGGACAAACATAGTGAATGTGAAAATGAAAAGCCTTACACATGGGTGACCCAGGGTGGACTGATGAGTCCTCGAGACATGGTGGACTCGAGAGTCAAGACATGGAGGACTCAAGAGCCAAGACATGAAGGAATCGAGAGTCAAGACATGGAGGACTCGAGAGTCTGGACATGGAGGACTCGAGAGTCTGGACATGGAGGACTCGAGAGTCTGGACATGGAGGACTCGAGAGTCAAGAGATGAAGGACTCGAGAGTCCACATACTATGGACTCGCAAGTCCACGGACTCGCGAGTCTGGTCCCAGACTCGCAAGTCCAAGTCTGGGTCCAGACTCGGACTCTCAAGTCCAAGTCTAAGCCCAGACTCGAGAGTCCGGACTTGCGAACACCCTTACACGGCGTGGTAACCACGTACAGTAACAAACCAAAGTGGGCATGTGTCACAAACCATGACCAAACGGATTTCACTGTGTGTGGTCAACGTTGAAAAGTCATAACACGAGTCACAACTGGTCAGTGGGGGAAACCATGGGCTGGGAACACTAGTTATCAACTAGCGAGTATAAACATTTTCAACAAGTAGTGGCACGGTGTGGCTGGCGTGCACAGTGACCAACCAAAGGATGCATATGTCACTGACTATGACCGAAGAAGTCCATTATGTATAGTCAATATTGACAACTCATAATACGAGTCACAAATGGTCAGAGTGTGAGACAATTGTTTGGGAACCCTATGTATCGACTAGAAATGGCAAGGAACTTCAATACGTAGTAGCACGGTGTGGCTAATAAGCACATCAAACAACCAAACTAGGCATATGTCACTGACCACGATGAGAGAATTTCAATATGGGTGGTTAATGTTGACCAACCATAACACGAGTCAAAAACGGTCAGGGGAGGAAACAATGCTATGGGAATATCAGTTTTCACATAGCAAGTGCAATGACTTTCAGTCAGTAGTAGCGCGGTGTGGCTATTATGCACAATGAACGTCCAAAGTAGGCTTATGTACTGCCTTTGACCAAAGAAATCTGCCGTGTGTGGTCAACATTGACAACTCATAATACAAGTCACAATTGGTCAGAGGGGGAAACAATGGGTTGGGAACACCAAGTATCAAAAAACAAGCACAAGGAGCTTCAATACGTTGTGGCACGGTGTGCATACCATGCACGATGACTAACCAAAGTAGGCATATGTCACTGACCATATCCAAATAATGGCACTAATTGTGGTAATCCTTGATAACTCATAACACGAGTCACAAATGGTCAGGGTGGAAGATAATGAGGTGTGACCACTAGTTATTTACTAGCAAGTAGAAATACCTTCAATATGTAGTGGCACAGTGTGGCTACAATGCACAGTGACCAACCAAAGTATGCATATGTCACTGACCATGAACAAAGAATGTCACTTCATGTGGTCAACATTTACAACTCACAACACGAGTCAATGATAGTCAGGGGGGGTAACAATGGTTTGGGAACACTAGCTGTCAACAAGAAAGCACAGAGACCTTCGATACATAATGACACAGCGTGGTAACCATGTACACTGACAAACCAAAGTAGGCATGTGTCACAAACCATGACCAAACGGATTTCACAGTGTGTGGTCAACGTTGAAAACTTGTAACACGAATCACAACTGGTCAGTGGGGGTGACCATGGGTCGGGAACACCAGTTATCAACTAGCAAGTAGAAAGGTTTTCAACAAGTAGTGGCACAGTGTGGCTAGCGTGCAGAGTGACCAACGAAAGGATGCATATGTCACTGACTATGACCGAAGAAGTCCAATATGTGTGGTCAACATTGACAACTCATAACACGAGTCACAAATGGTCAGAGGGAGATACAATGCTTTGCGAACCCTATGTATCAACTAGAAAGGACAAAAAACTTCAATACGTAGTGGCACCGTGTGGCTACTATGCACACCAAACAACCAAACTAGGCATATGTCACTGACCATGACCAGATTATTTCAATATGGGTGGTCAACATTGACCAACCATAACACGAGACAAACGGTCAGGGGAGGAAACAATGCTATGGGAATATCAGTTCTCAACTAGCAAACACAACGACCTTCAATCAGTAGTAGCACGGTGTGGCTACCATGCACAATGAACGACCAAAGTAGGCATATGTACTGCCTTTGACAAAAGAAATCTGCTGTGTGTGGTCAACATTGACAACTCATAATACGAGTCACAAATGGTCAGAGGGGGAAACAATGGTTTGGGAACACCAAGTATCTAAACGCAAGCACAAGGAGCTTCAATACGTTGTGGCACAGTGTGGCTACAATGCACAGTCACCAACCAAAGAATGCATATGCCACTGACCATGAACAAAGAATTTCACTGCATGTGGTCAACATTTACAACTCACAACACGAGTCACCGATAGTCAGATGGGGTTTGGGAACACTAGCTGTCAACAGAAAGCACAAAGACCTTGAATACGCAATGACACGGCGTGGTAACAATGTACAGTGACAAACCAAAGTAGGCATGTGTCACAAACCATGACCAAACGGATTTCACATTGTCTGGTCAACATTGAAACCTCATACCACAAGTCACAAATGGTCAGTGGGGGAGACCATGGGTTGGGAACATTAGTTATCAACTAGCAAGTAGAAAGATTTTCAACAGGTAGTGGCAGGGTGTGGCTAGCGTGCACAGTGATCAACCAAAGGATGCATATGTCACTGACTATGACCGAAGAAGTCCACTATGTGTGGTCAACATTGACAACTCATAACACGAGTCACAAATGGTCAGAGGGAGAGACAATGGTTTGGGAACCCTATGTATCAACTAGAAAGGATAAAGAACTTCAATGCGTAGTGGCACGGTGTGGCTACTATGCACACCAAACGACCAAACTAGGCATATGTCACTGACTATGACCGAAGAAGTCCACTATGTGTGGTCAACATTGACAACTCATAACACGAGTCACAAATGGTCAGAGGGAGAGACAATGGTTTGGGAACCCTATGTATCAACTAGAAAGGATAAAGAACTTCAATGCGTAGTGGCACGGTGTGGCTACTATGCACACCAAACGACCAAACTAGGCATACGTCACTGACCATGACCAGGGATTTTTTATATGGGTGGTCAACGTTGACCAATAATAACACGAGTCACAAACGGTCATGGGAGGAAACAATGCTATGGGAATATCAGTTATCAACTAGAAAGTACAACGACCTTCAGTCAGTAGTAGCACGGTGTGGCTACCATGCACAATGACTGACCAAAGTGGGCATATGTACTGCCTTTGACCAAAGAAATCCGCAGTGTGTGGTCAATGTTGACAACTCATAAAACACGTCGCAAATGGCCAGAGGGGGAAACAATGGTTTGGGAACACCGAGTATCAAATAGCAAGCACACGGAGCTTCAATATGGTCTGGCACAGTGTGGATACCATGCACAAGGACCAACCAAAGTAGGCATATGTCATTGACCATGACTAAACAATGGCACTAAGTGTGGTAAACATTGACAACTCATAACACGAGTCACAAATGGTCAGGGTGGAAGATAATGGTTTGTGAATACCAATTATGGACTAGCCATTACAAATACCTTCAGTATGCATAGCACAGTGTGGCTACAATGCACAGTGACCAACCAAAGTATGCATATGTCACTGACCATGAACAAAGAAGTTTACTTCATGTGGTCAACATTTACAACTCACAACACAGGTCACAGATAGTCAGAGGGGGCTAACAATGGTTTGGGAACACTAGCTGTCAACAAGAAAGCACAAAGACCTTCGATACATAATGACACAGCATGGTAACCATGTATAGTGACAAACCAAAGTAGGCATGTGTTACAAACCATGACCAAACGGATTTCACAGTGTGTGGTCAACGTTGAATACTCATAACACGAGTCAAAAATGGTCATTTGGGGAAACCATGGGTTGGGAACACAAGTTATCAAGTAGTAAGTCGATTATTTTCAACATGTAGTGGCATGGTGTGGCTAGCGTTCAAGTGACAAACCAAAGGATGCATATGTCACTGAGTATGAACGAAGAAGTCCACTATGTGTGTTCAACATTGACAACTTATAACACGAGTCACAAATGGTCACAGGGAGAGACAATGGTTTGGGAACCATATGTTCCGACTAGAAAGGACAAAGAACTTCAATACGTAGTGGCACGGTGTGCCTAATATGCACACCAAACAACCAAACTAGGCATATGTCACTGACCATGACCAGGAAATTTCAATATGGGTGGTCAACGTTGACCAACCATAACACGAGACAACAACGGTCAGGGGAGTAAACAATGTTATGGGAATATCAGTTATCAACGAGAAAGTACAACAACCTTCAGTCAGTAGTAGCACGGTGTGGCAACCATGCACAACAACCGACCAAAGTAGGCATATGTACTGCCTTTGGCCAGAGAAACCCGCTGTGTGGGTCAACATGGACTACTCAAAATACAAGTCACAAAAGGTCAGATGGGAAAACAATGGGTTGGGAACACCAAGTATCAAATAGCAAGCACAAGGAGCTTCAATACGTTGTGGCACGGTGTGGATACCACGCACGATGACCAACCAAAGTAGGCATATGTCACAGAACATGACCAAATAATGGCACTAAATGTGGTAAACCTTGACAACTCATAACACGAGTCACACATGGTCAGGGTGGAATGTAATGGTTTGTAATTACTAGTTATCGACTAGCAAGT
This sequence comes from Penium margaritaceum, assembly GCA_023375785.1. Lineage (NCBI taxonomy): Eukaryota > Viridiplantae > Streptophyta > Zygnematophyceae > Desmidiales > Peniaceae > Penium > Penium margaritaceum. Next base: position 10,123 of record SZWC01001936.1, read on the forward strand.
ACAAATATGTTCAATATGTAGTGGCATAGTGTGGCTACAATACACTGTGACCAACCAAAGTATGCATATGTGACTGACCATGAACAAAGAATTTTACTTCATGTGGTCAACATTTACAACTCACAACACGGGTCACAGATAGTCAGAGGGGGCTAACAATGGTTTGTAAAGACTGGCTGTCAACAAGAAAGGCATTCCATACGTAATGACATGGCATGGTAACCCTGTACAGTAATAAACCAAAGTAGGTATATGTCACAAACCATGACCAAACGGATTTCGCAGTGTGTGGTCAACCTTGAAAACTAATAACACCAGTCACAACTGGTCAGTGGGGGAAACCATGGGTTGGGAACACTATTTATCAAGTATTGGCACGGTGTGGCTAGCTTGCACAGTGACCAATCAAAGGATGCAGATGTCACTGACTATGACCGAAGAAGTCCATTATGTGTGGTCAGCATTGACAACTCATAGCACGAGTCACAAATGGTCAGAGGGAGATACAAGGGGATGGGAACCCTACGTATCGACTAGAAAGGACAAGGAACTTCAATACGTAGTGGCATGATGTGGCTAATATGCACACCAAACAACCAAACTAGGCATATGTCACTGACCATGACAAAGGAATTTCAATATGGGTGGTCAACGTTGACCAACCATAACACGAGCCAAAAACAGTCAGGGGAGGAAACAATGCTATGGGAATATCAGTGATCAGCTAGCAAGTACAACAACCTTCAGTCAGTAGTAGCACGGTGTGGCCATCATGCACAATGAACGACCAAAGTAGGCATATGTACTGCCTTTGACCATCAAAATCTGCTGTGTGTGGTCAACATTGACAACTCAAAATACGATTCACAAATGGTCAGAGGGGGAAACAATGGTTTGGGGACACCAAGTAGCAAAACGCAAGCACAAGGGGCTTCAATACGTTGTGGCACGGTGTGGATACCATGCACGATGACCAAGCAAAGTAGGCATATGTCACTGACCATGAACAAATAATGGCACTAAGTGTAGTAAACCTTGACAACTCATAACAGGAGTCACAAATGGTCACGGTGGAAGATAATGATTTGTGAATACTAGTTATTGACTAGCAAGTACAAATACCTTTAATATGTAGTGGCACAGTGTGGCTACAATGCACAGTCACCAACCAAAGTATTTATATGTCACTGACCATGAACAAAGAATTGCAGTGCATGTGGTCAACATTTACAACTCACAACACGAGTCACTGATAGTCAGAGGGGGTAGCAATGGGTTGGGAACACTAGCTGTCAACAGAAAGCACAAAGGCCTTTGATGAGCAATCACACGGCGTGGTAACAATGTACAGTGACAAACCAAAGTACGCATGTGTCCCAAACCATGACCAAACGGATTTCACAGTGTGTGGTCAATGTTGAAAACTCATATTACAAGTCACAAATGGTCAGTGGGGGAGATCATGGGTTGGGAACACTAGTCATTAACTAGCAAGTAGAAAGATTTTCAATAGGTAGTGGCAAGGTGTGGCTAGCGTGCACAGTGACCAACCAAAGGATGCATATGTCACTGACTATGACCGAAGAAGTCCAATATGTGTGGTCAACATTGACATCTCATAACACGAGTCACAAATGGTCAGAGGGTTTGGGAACCCTATGTATCAACTAGAAAGGACAAAGAACTTCAATACGTAGTGGCACGGTGTGTCTAATATGCACACCAAACAACCAAACTACGCATATGTCACTGACCATGACCAGATAATTTCAATATGGGTGGTCAAAGTTGACCAACCTTAACACGAGTCACAAACGGTCAGGGGAGGAAACAATGCTATGGGAATATCAGTTCTCAACTAGCAAGTACAACAACCTTCAGTCAGTAGTAACACGGTGTGGCTACCATGCACAATGACCGACCAAAGTAGGCATATGTACTGCCTTTGACCAAAGAAATCCACTGTGTGTGGTCAAAGTTGACAACTCATAATACAAGTCACAAATGGTCACAGGGGTAAACAATGGTTTGGGAACACCGAGTATCAAATAGCAAGCACAAGGAGCTTCAATACGTTGTGGCACAGTGTGATACTATGCACGATGACCAACCAAAATAGGCATATGTCACAGACCATGACCAAATAATGGCACTAAGTGTGGTAACCCTTGACAACTCATAACACGAGTCACAAATGGTTGGGGTGGAAGATAATGATTTGTGAATACTAGTCATTGACTAGCAAGTACAAATACCTTCAATATGTAGTGGCACAGTGTAGCTACAATGCACAGTGACCAGCCAAAGTATGCATATGTCACAGACCGTGAACAAAGAATTTCACTTCATGTGGTCAACATTTACAACTCACAACACGAGTCACTCATAGTCAGAGGGGGTAACAATGGTTTGGGAACACTAGCTGTTAACAAGAAAGCACAAAGACCTTCGATACGTAATGACACGGCGTGGTAACCATGTACAGTGACAAACCAAATTAGGCATGTGTCACAAACCATGACCACACAGATTTCACAGTGTGTGTTCAACGTTGAAAACTCATAACACGAGTCACAAATGGTCAGTGGGGGAGACCATGGGTTGGGAACACTAGTTATCAACTAGTTAGTAGAAATATTTTCAACTAGTAGTGGCACGGTGTGGCTAGCGTGCACAGTGAGAAACCAAAGGATGTATATGTCACTGACTATGACCGAAGAAGCCCACTATGTGTTGTCAACATTGACAACTCATAACACGAGTCACGAATGGTCAGAGGCAGAGACAATGGTTTGGGAACCCTATGTATCAACTTGAAAGGACAAAGAACTTCAATATTTAGTAGCACTGTGTGGCAACTTTGCACACCAAACAACCAAACTAGGCATATGTCACTGATCATGACCAGATAATTTCAATATGGGTGGTCAGCGTTGACCAGTCATAACACGAGTCACAAACGGTCAGGGGAGGAGACAATGCTATGGGAATATCAGGTATCAACTAGCAAGTACAACGACCTTCAGTTAGTAGCAGCACAGTGTGGCTACCATGCACAATGACTGACCAAAGTAGGCATGTGTACTGCCTTTGACCAAAGAAATCCGCAGTGTGTGGTCAATGTTGACAACTCATAATACGAGTCACAAATGGTCACAGGGGGAAACAATGGTTTGGAAGCACCGAGTATCAAATAGCAAGCACACGGAGCTTCCATACGGTGTGGCACAATGTGGATACCATGCACGACGACCAACCAAAGTAGGCATATGTCACTGACCATGACCAAATAATGGCACTAAGTGTGGTAAACGTTGACAACTCATAACGCAAGTCAGAAATAGTCAGGGTGAATACTACTTATTGACTAGCCATTACAAATACCTTCAGTATGCAGTGGCACAGTGTGGCTACAATGCACACTGACTAACCAAAACATGCATGTGTCACTGACCATTAACAAATAATTTCACTTCATGTGGTCAACATTTACAACTCACAACACGGGTCACAGATAGTCAGAGGGGGCTCACGATGGTTTGGGAACACTAGCTGTCAACAAGAAAGCACAAAGACCTTCGATACGTAATGACACAGCGTGGTAACCATGTACAGTGACAAACCAAATTAGGCATGTGTCACAAACCATGACCAAACGGATTTCACTGTGTGTGGTCAACGTTGAAAACTCATAACATGAGTCACATATGGTCATTGGGGGAAACCATGGGTTTGGAACACTACTTATCAACTAGCAAGTTGATATATTTTCAACAAGTAGTGGCATGGTGTGGCTAGCGTGCATGGTGACCAACCACAGGATCATATGTCACCGACTATGAACGAAGATGTCCACTATGTGTGGACAGCATTGACAACTCATAACACGAGTCACAAATGGTCAGAGGGAGAGACAATGGTTTGGGAACCCTATGTATTGACTAGAAAGGACAAAGAACTTCAATAGGTAGTGGCACGGTGTGGCTAATATGCACACCAAACAACCAAACGAGGCATATGTCGCTGATCATGACTAGGGAATTTCAATATGGGTGGTCAACGTTCACCAACCATAACACAAGAGAAAAACGGTCAGGGAAGGAAACAACGCTAGGGGGATATTAGTTCTCAACGAGAAAGTACAACGATCTTCAGTCAGTAGTAGCACGGCGTGGCTATCATGCACAATGACTGACCAATGTAAGCACATGTACTGCCTTTGAGCAAATAAACCCGCTGTGTGTGGTCAACATTGACAACTCATAATACAAGTCACAAATGGTCAGAGGGGGAAACAATGGTTTGGGAACAGCAAGTATCAAAAAGCAAGCACAAGGAGCTTCAATGCGTTGTGGCACGGTGTGGATACCATGCACGATGACCAACCAAAGTAGGCATATGTCACTGACCATGACCAAATCATGGCACTAAGTGTGGTAAACCTTGACAACTCATAACACAAGTCACAAATGGTCAGGGTGGAAGATAATGTTTTGTGAATACTAGTTATTGACTAGCAAGTACAAATAACTTCAATATGTAGTGGCACAGTGTGGCTACAATGCACAGTGACCAACCAAAGTAGGCATATGTCACTCACCATGAACAAAGAATTTCACTTCATGTGTTCAGCGTTGACAGCTCACAACACGAGTCACTGATAGTCAGAGGGGGCAACAATGGTTTGGGAACACTAGCTATCAACTTTAAAGCACAAAGACCTTTAATACGTAGTGACACGGCGTGGTAACCACATACAGTGAAAAACCAAACTAGGCATATGTCACTGTCCATAACCAGAGAATTTCAATAAGGGTGGTCAACGTTTGCAAACCATAACATGAGTCACAAATGGTCAGAGGGGGGAAACATGATTTCAATACACTATGTATCTTCTAGCAAGTACAAATACTTTTTTTATGTATTGGCACGGTGTGCCTACCGTGCACAACGACCTACCCAAGTAGGCATACATTACTGCTCATGACCAAAGACGTTTAGTGTGCATGGTTAACGTTCACAACTCATAATACAAGTCAAAAACGGGCAGAGGGAGAAACAGTGGTTTGGGAATACTCGGTATCGACTAGCAAGTACAAAGACCTTCGATAAGTGGTGGCACGGTGTGGACACCATGCACAATGACCAACCAAAGTATGCTTGTGTCACTTAACATCAGAATAAAAGCTTCACTGTGTGCAGTCAACTTTCCTTCTTACGGCTGGTCAATCGCAGCAATGGTTGAGAAGTTATTCAAGCTCAAAATTGCAAATTTTGAAATTCCGTCTGCGTCAATCTATTTATGATTTAACTAACTTTGTTATCATTCATGCTTTTCACAACTACCCTATAATCTTACACCCCCTTATTTTATGCCCTTAACCCATACGAACCCTTATAATGTCATTTGGACATCATATGAACACCATGTGCGCTGGCTTAGTGTTTATAGAGTTAGATTCCGGAGCGGTAGGTCCTGGGTTTTAATCATCGTACGCGCAACATGGAATAGGCTCGCGACCTGGGGGGGGGGGGGGGGGGGGGGGGGG
>SZWC01001936.1:15678-32991 GCA_023375785.1 Penium margaritaceum
GGGGCGGCCGAATTGTGATACCTCAACTCTACCTTCGAGCCTAAGCCGTGGGGCGGTAGGGGGGGTGTCATAATGCGGTCACAAATCTGTTCTCCAGGCTGTCCACGGAACATCCCTCTAGAGGGGTGGGAGGGAGTATTCTAGTGAAGACACCTACGCGTAACAAATAAACAAAACCCCACCTGGTGTCAAAGGGAGAAACCTTTTGCTATTTATTGACTAGCAAGTACAAAGAATATAAACAAGTAGTGTAACGGTGTGGCTACCATGCACAATGACCAACCAGATTAGGCATGTCCCATTTACCATGACCAAATAATTTTACTATGTGTGGTCAACGTGCACAACCCATAACATCGGTCACGAATTGTCAGAGGGGGAAACAATGGTCTGGGCATACTAGATACCAACTAGCAAGTACAACGACCTTCAGTCAGTAGTAGCACAGTGTGGCTACCATACACAATGACCGACCAAAGCAGGCATGTGTACTGCCTTTGACCAAAAAAATCCGTTGTGTGTGGTCAACGTTGACAGCTCATAAAACGAATCACAAATGGTCAGAGGGGGAAACAATGGTTTGGGAACACCAAGTATCAAATAGCAAGCACGAGGAGCTGCAATACGTTTTGGCATGGTGTGGATACCATGCACGATGACTAACCAAAGTTGGCATATGTCACTGACCTTGACCAAATAATGTCACTATGTGAGGTACACTTTGGCAACTCATAACACGAGTCACAAATGGTCAGAGTGGAATATAATGGTTTCTCAATAATAGTTTTTGACTATTAAGTACAAATACCTCGAATATGTAGTGGCACAGTGTGGCTACAATGCACAGTGGCCAACCAAAGTATGCATATGTCACTGACCATGAACAAAGAATTTCACTTCATGTGGTCAATGTTGACAACTCACAACATGAGTCATAGATATTCAGAGGTGGTAACAATGGTTTGGGAACACTATCTATCAACAATAAAGCACAAAGACCTTCGATACGTAGTGACACGACGTCGTAACCATGTACAACGACAAACCAAAGTAGGCAAATGTCACTAACCATGACCAAACGTATTTCAGAGTGTGTGGACAACGTTGAAAACGCAAAACAGGAGTCACAAATGGTCAGGGGGGAAACAATGGGTTGGGAACACTAGTTATCAACTAGCAAGTAGAAAGCTTTTCAACAAGTAGTGGCACGGTGTGGCTAGCATGCACAGTGACCAACCAAAGGATGCATATGTCACTGACTATGACTGAAGAAGTCCACTATGTGTGGTCGACATTGACAACTCATAACACGAGTCACAAATGGTCAGAGGATGAACCAATGGTCTGGGAACATCAGGTATCAACTAGCAGGCACAAGGACCTTCAACAAGTTGTGGCACGGTGTGGATACCATGCACGATGACCAACCAAAATAGGTATATGTACTGCCTTTGACCAAATTAATCCGCTGTGTGTGGTCAACATTGACAACTCGTAACACGAGTCACAAATGGTCAGAGGGGGAAGCAATGGTTTGGGAACACCAATTATCAAATAGGAAGCACATGGAGCTTCAATATGTTGTGGCACAGTGTGGATACCATGCACGATGACCAACCAAAGTAGGCATATGTCACTGACCATGACCAAATAATGGCACTAAGTGTGCTAAACCTTGACAACTCATAACACGAGTCACAAATGGTCAAGGTGGAATATCATGGTTTGTGAGTACTAGTTATCGACTAGCAAGTACAAATACCTTCAATATGTAGTGGCACAGTGTGGCTACAATGTACAGTGACCAACCAATGTATGCATATGTCACTGACCATGAACAAAGAGTTTCACTTCATGTGGTCAACATTTCAAACTCACAACACAGGTCACAGATAGTCAGAGGGGGCTAACAATGGTTTGGGGACACTAGTTGTTACACGGCGTGGTAACCATGTACAGTAACAAACCAAAGTAGGCATGTGTCACAAACCATGACCAAACGGATTTCATCGTGTGTGGTCATATTGAAAACTCATAGCATGAGTCACAAGTGGTCAGTGGGGAAACCATGGGTTGGGAACACTAGTTGTCAACTAGCAAGTAGAAATCTTTTCAACAAGTAGAAGCACGGTGTGGCTAGCGTGCAGAGTGACCAACCAAATGATGCATATGTCACTGACTATGACCGACGAAGTCCTCTATGTGTGGTCAACATTGACAACTCACAACACGAGTCACATATGGTCAGAGGGAGAGACAATGGTTTGGGAACTATATGTATCCACTAGAAAGGACAAGGAACTTCAATACGTAGTGGCGCGGTGTGGCTAACATGCACACCAAACAACCAGAGTAGGCATATGTCACTGACCATGACAAGAGAATTTCAATATGGGTGGTCAACGTTGACAAACCATAACACGAGTCAAAAACGGTCAGGGGAGGAAACAATGCTATGGAAATATCAGTTCTCCACTAGCAAGTACAACGACCGTCAGTGAGTAGTAGCACGGTGTGGCTACCATGCACAGTGACCAACCAAAGTAGGCATATGTACAGCCTTTGACGAAAGAAATCTGCTGTGTGTGGTCAACATTGACAACTCATAATACGGGTCACAAATGGTCAGAGGGGAAAACAATGGTTTGGGAACACTAAGTATCAAAAAGCAAGCACACAAAGCTTCAATACGTTGTGGCACGGTATGGTTACCATGCACGATGACCAACCAAAGTAGACATATGTCACTGACCATGATCAAATAATGGCAACCTTGACAACTCATAACACGAGTCACAAATGGTCAGGGTGGAAGATAATGGTTTGTGAATACTAGTTATTGACTAGCAAGTACAAATACCTTCAATATGCAGATGCACAGTGTGGCTACAATGCACAGTGACCAACCAAAGTATGCGTATGTCCTTGACCATGAACAAAGAATTTCACTTCATGTGGTCAACATTTACAGCTCACAACACGAGTCACTCATAGTCAGAGGGGGTAACAATGGTTTGGAAACCTAGCTGTCAACAAGAAAGCACAAAGACCTTCGATACGTAATGACACAGCGTGGTAATAATGCACAATGACAAACCAAAGTAGGCATGTGTCACAAATCATGACCAAACGGATTTCACAGTGTGTGGTCAACGTTGAAAACTCATACCACGAGTCACAAATGGTCAGTGGGGAGACCATGGGTTGGGAACACTAGTTATCAACTAGCAAGTAGAAAGATTTTCAACAAGTAGTGGCACGGGGTGGCTAGCGTGCACAGTGACCAACCAAAGGATGCATATGTCACTGACTATGACCGAAGAAGTCCACTATGTGTGGTCAACATTGACAGCTCATAACACGAGTTACAAATGGTAAGAGGGAGAGACAATGGTTTGGGTACCCTATGTATCAACTAGAAACGACAAAGAACTTCAATACGTAATGGCACGGTGTGGCTACTATACACACCAAACAACCAAACTAGGCATATGTCACTGAACATGACAAGATAATTTCAATATGGGTGGTCAACGTTGACTAACCATAACACGAGTCACACACGGTCAGATGAGGAAACAATGCTATGGGAATATCAGTTCTCAACTAGCAAGTACAAGGAACTTCAGTCAGTAGTAGCACGGTGTGGCTACCATGCACAATGACCGACCAAAGTAGGCATATGTACTGCATTTGACCAAAGAAATCGGCTGTGTGTGGTCAACGTTGACAACTCATAATACGAGTCACAAACGGTCACAGGGGTAAACAATGGTTTGGGAACACCGAGTATCAAATAGCAAGCACAAGGAGCTTCAATACGTTGTGACACAGCGTGGATAACATGCACGATGACCAACCAAAGTAAGCATATGTCACTGACCATGACCAAATAAAGGCACTAAGTGTGGTAAACCTTGACAAATCATAACACGAGTCACAAATGATTAGGGTGGAGGATAATGATTTGTGAATACTAGTTATTTACTAGCAAGTACAAATACTTTCAATATGTAGTGGCACAATGTGGCTACAATGCACAGTGACCAACCAATGTATGCACATGTCACTGACCATGAACAAAGCACTTCACTTCATGTGGTCAACATTTACAACTCACAACACGAGTCACTAATAGTCAATGGGGGTAACAATGGTTTGGGAACACTTGCTGTCTACACAAAAGCACAGAGACCTTTGATACATAATGACACGGCATGGTAACCATGTACAGTGAGAAACCAAAGTAGGCATGTGTCACAAACCATGACCAAACGGATTTCACAGTGTGTGGTCAACGTTGAAAACTCATAACACGAGTCACAAATGGTCAGTGGTGGAGACCATGGGTTGGGAACACTAGTTATCAGCTAGCAAGTAGAAAGAGTTCCATCAAGTAGTGGCACGGTGTGGCTAACGTGCACATTGACAGACCAAAGGATGCATATGTCACTGATTATGATCGAAGAATTCCACTACGTGTGGTCAACATTGACAACTCATAACAGGAGTCACAAATGGTGAGAGAGAGAGACAATGGTTTGGGAACCCTATGTATCAACTAGAAAGGACAAAGAACTTCAATACGTAGTGGCACGGCTTGGCTACTATGCACACCAAACAACCAAACTAGGCATATGTCACTGACCATGACCAGATAACTTCAATATGGGTGGTCAACGTTGACCAACCATAACACGAGTCACAAACGGTCATGGGAGAAAACAATGCTACGGGAATATCAACTCTCAACTAGCAAGTACAACGACCTTCAGTCAGTAGTAGCACGCTGTGGCTACCATGCACAATAACCGACCAAAGTAAGCATATGTACTGCCCTTGACCAAAGAAATCCGCTGTGTGTGGTCAACGTTGACAACTCATAATACGAGTCACAAATGGCCAGAGGGGGAAGCAATGGTTTGGGAACACCGAGTATCAAATAGCAAGCACAAGGAGCTTCAATACGTTGTGTCACAGTGTGGATACCATGCACGATGACCAACCAACGTAGGCATATGTCACTGACCATGACCAAAGAAAGGCACTAAGTGTGGTAAACCTTGAGAACTCATAACGCGAGTCACAAATGGTCAGGGTGGAAGAGAATGGTTTGTGAATGCCAGTTATCGACTAGCATGTACAAATACCTTCAGCATGTAGTGGCACAGTGTGGCTACAATGCATAGTGACCAACCAAAGTATCCATATGTCACTGACCATAAACAGAACTTTTCACTTCATGTGGTCAACATTTACAACTCACAACACGCGTCACAGATAGTCAGAGGGGGCTAACAATGGTTTGGGAATACTAGCTTTCAACAAGAAAGCACAAAGACATTCGATACGTAATGACACAGCGTGGTAACCATGTACAGGGACAAACCAAAGTAGGCATGTGTCACAACCCATGACCAAACGGATTTCACAGTGTGTGGTCAACGTTGAAAACGCTTACCAGGAGTCACAAATGGTCAGTGGGAGAGACCATGGGTTAGGAACACTAGTTATAAACTAGCAAGTAGAAAGATTTTCAACAAGTAGTGGCACGGTGTGGCTAGCGTGCACAGTGACCAACCAAAGGATGCATATGTCAGTGACTATGACCGAAGAAGTCTACTATGTGTGGTCAACATTGACAACTCATAACACGGGTTACAAATGGTCAGAGGGAGAGTCAATGGGTTGGGAACCTTATGTATCAACTAGAAAGGACAAAGAACTTCAATACGTATTGGCACGGTGTGGCTACTATGCACACCAAACAACCAAACTAGGCATATGTCACTGAACATGACCAGATAATTTCAATATGGGTGGTCAACGTTGACCAACCATAACACGAGTCACACACGGTCAGGGGAGGAAACAATGCTATGGGAATATCAGTTCTCAACTAGCAAGTACAACGACCTTCAGTCAGCAGTAGCACGGTGTGCATACCATGCACAATAACCGACCAAAGTAGGCATATGTACTGCCTTTGACCAAAGAAATCCGTTGTGTGTGGTCAACGTTGACAACTCATAACACGAGTCACAAATGTTCACTGGGGGAAACAATGGTTTGGGAACACCGAGTATCAAATAGCAAGCACAAGGAGCTTCAATACGTTGCGGCATAGTGTGGATACCATGCACAATGACCAACCAAAGTAGGCCTATGTCACTGACCATGACCAAATAAAGGCACTAAGTGTGTTAAACCTTGACAACTCATAACACGAGTCACAAATGGTCAGGGTGGAAGATAATGGTTTGTGAATACCAGTTATCGACTAGCAAGTACAAATGCCTTCAGTATGTAGTGGCACAGAGTGGCTGCAATGCACAGTGACCAACCAAAGTATGCATATGTCACTGACCATGGACAAAACATTTCACTTCATGTGGTCAACATTTACAACTCACAACACGGGTAACAGATAGTCAGAGGGGGCTAACAATGGTTTGGGAATACTAGCTGTCAACAAGAAAGCACAAAGACCTTCGATATGTAATGACACAGCGTGGTAACCATGTAGAGTGACAAACCAAAGTAGGCATGTGTCACAACCCATGACCAAACGGATTTCACAGTGTGTGGTCAACATTGAAAACTCATAACATGAGTCACAAATGGTCATTGGGGGTAACCATGGGTTGGGAACACTAGTTATCAACTAGCAAGTCAAAATCCTTTCAACAAGTAGTGCCATGGTGTCGCTAGCGTGCACGGTGACCAACCAAAGGATGCATATGTCACTGATTATGAACGAAGACGTCCATTATGTGTCGTCAACATTGACAACTCATAACACGAGTCACAAATGGTCAGAGAGAGAGACAGTGGTTTGGGAACCCTGTGTATCGACTACAAAGGACGAAGAACTTCAATACGTTGTGGCACCGTGTGGCTAATATGCACACCGAACGACAAAACTATGCATGTGTCTCTGACCATGACCAGGGAATTTCAATCTGGGTGGTCAACGTTGACCAACCATAACACGAGACAAAAACGGTCAGGGGAGGAAACAATGCTATTGCAATATCAGTTCTCAAGGAGAAAGTACAACGACCTTCAGTCAGTAGTAGCAGGGTGTGGCAACCATGCACAATGACCAACCAAAGTAGGCATGTGTACTGCCTTTGAGCAAATAAACCCGCTGTGTGTGGTCAACATTGACAACTCATAGTACGAGTCACAAATGGTCAGAGGGGAAAACAATGGTTTGGTAATACCAAGTATCAAATAGCAAGCAGAAGGAGTTTCAATACGTTGTCGCACGGTTTGGATACCATGCACGATGACCAACCAAAGTAGGCATATGTCACTGACCATGACCAAATAATGGCACCAAGTGAAGTATATCGTGACAACTCATAACACGAGTCACAAATGGTCAGGGTGGAAGATAATGGTTTGTGAATACTAGTTATCGACTAGCAAGTACAAATACCTTCAATATGTAGTGGCACAGTGTGGCTACAATGCACTGTGGAAACCAAAGTATGAATATGTGACTGACCATGAACAAATTATTTCACTTCATGTGGTCAACATTTACAACTCACAACATGGGTCACAGATAGTCAGAGGGGGCTAACAATGGTTTGGGAATACTGGTTTTCAACAAGAAAGCACAAAGACCTTCCATACATAATGACACGGCGTGGTAACCATGTATAGTAACAGACCAAAGTAGGCATGTGTCACAAACCATGACCAAACAGATTTCTCAGTGTGTGGTCAACGTTGAAAACTCATAACACGAGTCACAACTGGTCAGTGGGGGAAACCACGGGTTGGGAACACTAGTTATCAACTAGCAAGTAGAAAGATTTTCAACAAGTAGTGGCACGGTGTGGCTAGCGTGCACAGTGACCAACCAAAGGATGCATATGTCATTGACTACGACCGAAGAAGTCCACTATGTGTAATCAACATTGACAACTCATAACACGAGTCACAAATGTTTAGAGGGAGAGACTATGGTTTGGGAACCCTATGTATCGACTAGAAAGGACAAGGAACTTCAATAAGAAGTGGCACGGTGTGGCTGATATGCACACCAAACAACAAAACTAGGCAGATGTCACTGACCATGATGAGAGAATTTTGATATGGGTGGTCAATGTTGACCAACCATAACACGAGTCAAAAACGGTCAGGGGAGGAAACAATGCTATGGGAATATCAGTTCTCAACTAGCAAGTACAACGACCTCCAGTCAGTATTAGCACGGCGTGGCTACCATGCACAATGACCGACCAAAGTAGGCATATGTGCTGCCTTTGACCAAAGAAATCTGCTGTGTGTGGTCAACATTGACAACTCATAATACGAGTCACAAATGGTCAGAGGGGGAAACAATGGTTTGGGAACACCAAGAATCAAAGAGCAAGAACAAGGAGCTTCAATGCGTTGTGGCACGGTGTGGATACCATGCACGATGACCAACCAAAGTAGGCATATGTCATTGACCATGACCAAATAATGGCACTAAGTGTGGTAAACCTTGACAACTCATAACACGAGTCACAAATGGTCAGTGTGGAAGATAATGTTTTGTGAGTACTAGTTATTGACTAGCAAGTACAAATACCTTCAATATGTAGTGGCACAGTGTGGCTACAATGCACAGTGACCAACCAAAGTATGCATATGTCACTGACCATGACCAAATAACTTGACTTCATGTGGTCAGCATTGACAACTCACAACACGAGTCACTGATAGTCACAGGGGGTAACAATGGTTTGGGAAGAGTGGCTATCAACTAGAAAGCACAAAGATCTTCAATACGTAGTGACACGGCGTGGTAACCACGTACAGTGACAAACCAAACTAGGTATATGTCACTAACCATGACCAAAGAATTTCAATAAGGGTGGTCAACGTTCGCAACCCATAACATGAGTCACAAATGGTCAGAGGGGGAAAACATGGTTTAAAAACACTATGTATCTTATAGCAAATACAAACATCTTGCATATTTATTGGCACGGTGTGGCTACCGTGCACAACGACCTACCAAAGTAGGCATACATCACTGCTCATGACCAAAGACGTTTTGTGTGTGTGGTCAATGTTCACAACTCATAATACAAGTATAAAATGGGCAGAGGGAGAAACAATGGTTTGGCAATACTCGGTATCGACTAGCAAGTACAAAGACCTTTGATAAGTGGTGGCACAGTGTGGCTACCATACACAATGAACAATCAAAGTATGCTTGTGTCACTGAATATCATAAAAAGAGCTTCACTGTATGTAGTCAACTTTCCTTCTTACGGCTGGTCAGTCGGAGCAATGGTTGAGAGGTTATTCAAGCTCAAAGTTGCAAGATTTGAAATTCCGTCTGCGTCAATCTTTTTATGATTAAACTAACTTTGTTATCATTCATGCTTTTGAAAACTGCCCTCTAATCTTACACCCCCCTATTTTATGCCCTTTACCCATAGGAACCCTTATAATGTGGTTTGGACATCATATGAACACCATGTGCACTGGCTTAGTGTTTATAGAGTTAGATTCTGGAGAGGTCGGTCATGGGTTTGAATCATCGTACGCGCAATATAGAATAGGCTCGCGACCTGGGGGGGGGGGACGGCCGTGTTGTGATACCTCAACTCTACCTTTGAGCCTAAGCCGTGGGGGGCGTGGGGGGGGTAGGGGGGTGTCATAATGCGGTCACAAATCTGTCCTCCAGGTCATCCACGGAACATCCCTCAAGGAGGGTGGGAGGGAGTATTCCAGTGAAGACACCTACGCGTAACAAGTCAACAAAAACTTTCTGGTGTCAAAGGGAGAAACCTTTTGCTATTCATTGACTAGCAAGTACAAACAATCTAAACAAGTAGTGGAACAGTGTGGCTACCATGCACAATGACCAACCAGATTAGGCATGTGCCACTTACCATGACCAAATAACTTTACTATGTGTGGTCAACGTGCACAACCAATAATATGGGTCACGAATTGTCAGAGGAGGAAACAATGGTCTGGGCATACTAGATACCAACTAGCAAGTACAACGACCTTCAGTCAGTAGTAGCACGATGTGGCTACCATGCACAATGACCGACCAAAGTAGGCATGTGTAGTGCCTTTGACCAAAGAAATCCGCTGTGTGTGGTCAACGTTGACAACTCATAAAACGAGTCACAAATGGTCAGAGGGGGAAACAATGGTTTGGGAACACCAAGTATCAACTAGCAAGCACAAGGAGCTGCAATACGTTTTAGCATGGTGTGGATACCATGCACGATGACCAACCAAAGTAGGCATATGTCACAAGCCATGACCAAATAATGTCACCATGTGTGGTACACTTTGACAACTCATAACACGAGTCACAAATGGTCAGAGTGGAAGACAATGGTTTCTCAATACTAGTTTTTGACTAGAAAGTACAAATACCTTCAATATGTAGCGGCACAGTGTGGCTACAATGCACGGTGACCAACCAATGTATGCATATGTCACTGACCATGAACAAAGAAGTTCACTTCATGTGGTCAATGTTGACAACTCACAACACGAGCCATATATACTCAGAGGGGGTAACAATGGTTTGGGAACACTATCTATCAACAAGAAAGCACACATACCTTCGATACGTAGTGACACGACGTGGTAACCATGTACAATGACAAACCAAAGTAGGCATATGTCACTAACCATGACCAAACGGATTTCAGAGTGTGTGGTCAACGTTGAAAACGCAAAACACGAGTCACAAATGGTCAGGGGGCAAAAATGTGTTGGGAACACTAGTTATCAACTAGCAAGTAGAAAGAGTTTAAACAAGTAGTAGCATGGTGTGGCTAGCGTGCACAGTGACCAACCAAAGGATGAATATGTCACTGACTATGACCGAAGAAGTCCACTATGTGTGGTCAACATTGACAACTCATAACACGAGTCACAAATGGTCAGAGGAGGAACCAATGGTCTCGGAACATCAGGTATCAACTAGCAAGCACAAGGACCTTCAACAAGTTGTGGCATGGTGTGGACACCATGCACGATGACCAACCAAAGTAGGCATATGTCACTGACCATGACCAATTAATGTCAATAAGTGTCGTAAACTTTGACAGCTCATAACACGAGTCACAGATGGTCAGAGTGGAAGACAATGGTTTATGAGCACTAGTTTTTGAGTAGCAAGTATAAATATCTTCAATATGTAGTGGCACAGCGCGGCTACCATGCACAGTAACCAACCAAAGTATGCATATGTCACTGACCATGACCAACGAATTTCACTTCATGTGGTCAGCGTTGACTACTCACAACACGAGTCACATATAGTCAAAGGGGAGTAACAATGGTTTGGGAACAAAAGCTATTAACCAGAAAGCACAAATACCTTTAGTATGTAGTGACATGGTGTGGTAACCATGTATAGTGACAACCCAAAGTAGGCATATGTCACTAGCCATGACCGAACGAATTTCACAGTGTGTGGTCAATATTGAAAACTCATAACATGAGTCACAAATGGTCATTGGGGGAAGCAATGGATTGGGAACACTAGTTGTCAACCAGCAAGTACGAAGACTTTCAATAAGAAGTGGCACGGTTTGGCTAGCATGCACTGTGACCAACCAAAGGATGAATACGTCACTGACAATGACCGAAGAAATCCAGTATGCGTGGTCAACATGGACAACTCATAACACGAGTCACAAATGGTCCGAGGGAGAGACAATGGTTTGGGAACCCTATGCATGGACTAGAAAGGACAAATAACTTCAATACGTAGTGGCACGGTGTGGCTACTATGCACACCAAACAACCAAACTAGGCATATGTCAATGACCATGACCAAAGATTTTCATTATGGATGGTCAACATTCACCAACCATAACACGAGTCACAAATGGTGAGAGGGGGGAACAATGGTTCGGGAATATCAGTTTTCAACTAGCAAGTACAACGCCCTTCAATCAGTAAGAGCACGGTCTGGCTACCATGCACAATGACCAACCAAAACATGCATACGTACTGCCATTGACCAAAGAAATCTGCTGTGTGTGGTGAACGTTGACAATTCGTAATACGAGTCACAAATGGTCACAGGGAAAAACAGTGGTTTGGGAACACCAAGTATCAAATAGGAAGCACAAGGAGCTTCAATACGTTGTGGCACAGTGTGGGTACCATGCACGATGACCAACCAAAGTAGGCATATGTCACTGACCATGACAATATAATGGCACTAAGTATGGTAAACCTTGGCAACTCATAATACGACTCACAAATGAGCAGGGTGGAATATAATGGTTTGTGAGTACTAGTTATCGACTAGCAAGTACAAATACCTTCAATATGTAGTGGCACAGTGTGGCTACAATGCACAGTGACCAACCAAAGTATGCATATGTCACTGACCATGAACAAAGAATTTCACTTCATGAGGTCAATATTTACAACTCACAACACTGGTCACAGATCGTCAGAGGGGGCTAACAATGGTTTGGGAACACTAGCTGTGAACAAGAAAGCATAAAGACCTTGAATACGTAATGACACGGCGTGGTAACCATGTACTCTGACAAACCAAAGTAGGCATGTGTCACAAACCATGACCAAACGGATTTCACAGTGTGTGGTCAACGTTCAAAACTCATAACACGAGTCAGAACTGGTCAGTGGGGGAAACCATGGGTTGGGAACACTAGTTATCAATTAGCAAGTAGAAATAATTTCAACAAGGAGAAGCACGGTGTGGCTAGCGTGCACAGTGACCAACCAAAGGATGCATATGTCACTGACTATGATCAACGAAGTCCAGTATGTGTGATGAACATGGACAACTCACAACACGAGTCACAAATGGTCAGAGGGAGAGACAATGGTTTGGGAACCATATGTATCCACTAGAAAGGACAAGGAACTTCAATACGTTGTGGCACGGTGTGGCTAGTATGCACACCAAACAACCAAAGCAGGCATATGTCACTGACGATGACGAGAGAATTTCAACATGGGTGGTCAACGTTGACCAACCATAACACGAGTTAAAAACGGTCAGGGGAGAAAACAATGCTATGGGAATATCAGTTCTCAACTAGCAAGTACAACGACCTTCAGTCAGTAGTAGCACGGTCTGGCTACAATGCACAATGAATGACCGAAGTAGGCATATGTACTGCCTTTGACCAAAAAAATCTGCTGTCTGTGGTCAACATTGACAACTCATAATACGAGTCACAAATCGTAAGAGGTGGAAACAATGGTTTGGGAATACCAAGTATCAAGAAGCAAGCACAAGGAGCTTCAATACGTTGTGGCACGGTGTGGATACCATGCACGATGACCAACCAAAGTAGGCATATGTCACTGACCATGACCAAATAATGGCACTAAGTGTGGTAAACCTTGACAACTCATAACACGAGACACAAACGGTCAGGGTGGAAGATAATGATTTGTGAATACTAGTTATTGACTGGCAAGTACAAATACCTTCAATATGTAGTGGCACGGTGTGGATACCATGCACGATGACCAACCAAAGTAGGCATATGTCACTGACCATGACCAAATAATGGCACTAAGTGTGGTAAACCTTGACAACTCATAACACGAGACACAAACGGTCAGGGTGGAAGATAATGATTTGTGAATACTAGTTATTGACTGGCAAGTACAAATACCTTCAATATGTAGTGGCACAGTGTGGCTACAATGCACAGTGACCAATCAAAGCATGCATATATCACTGACCATGAACAAAGAATTTCACTTCATGTGGTCAACATTTAGAACTCACAACACGGGTCACAGATAGTCAGAGGGGGCTAACAATGGTTTGGGAACACTAGCTGTCAACAAGAAAGCACAAAGGCCTTTGATACGTAATGCCACGGCGTGGTAACCATGTACTGTGACAAACCAAAGTAGGCATGTGTCACAGACCATGATCAAACGGATTTCATAGTGCGTGGTCAACGTTGAAAACTCATAACACGAGTCACAAATGGTCAGTGGGGGGAACCATGGGTTGGGAACACTAGTTATGAACTAGCAACTAGAAATAGTTTCAACAAGTAGTAGCATGGTGTGGCTAGAGTGCACTGTGACCAACCAAAGGATGCATATGTCACTGACTATGACCAAATAAGTCCACTATGTTTGGTCAACATTGACAACTCATAACACGATTCACAAATGGTCAGAGGGAAAGACAATGGTTTGGGAACCCTATGTATCAACTAGAAAGGACAAAGGACTTCAATACGTAGTGGCACGGTGTGGATTATATGCACACCAAACAACCAAACTAGGCATATGTCACTGACCATGACCAGATAATTTCAATATGGGTGGTCAACGTTGACCAACCATAACACGAGTCACAAACGGTCAGGGGAGGAAACAATGCTATGGGAATATCAGTTCTCAACTTGCAAGTACAACGACCTTCAGTCAGTAGTAGCACGGTGTGGCTACCATGCACAATGACCGACCAAAGTAGGCATATGTACTGCCTTTGACCAAAGAAATCCGCTGTGTGTGGTCAACGTTGACAACTCATAATACGAGTCACAAATGGTCAGAGGGGGAAACAATGGTTTGGGAACACCAAGNAACGGTCAGGGGAGGAAACAATGCTATGGGAATATCAGTTCTCAACTAGCAAGTACAACGACCTTCAGTCAGTAGTAGCACGGTGTGGCTACCATGCACAATGACCGACCAAAGTAGGCATATGTACTGCCTTTGACCAAAGAAATCCGCTGTGTGTGGTCAACGTTGACAACTCATAATATGAGTCACAAATGATCAGAGGAGGAAACAATGGTTTGGAAACACCGAGTATCAAATAGCAAGCACAAGGAGCTTCAATACCTTGTCGCACAGTGTGGATACCATGGACCATGACCAACCAAAGTAGGCATATGTCACTGACCATGACCAAATAATGGCACTAAGTGTGGTAAATCTTGACAACTCATAACACGAGTCACAAATAGTCAGGGTGGAAGATAATGGTTTGTTAATACCAGTTATTGACTAGCAAGTACAAATACATTCAATATGTAGTGGCACAGTGTGGCTACAATGCACATTGACCAACCAAAGTATTCACATATCACTGACAATGAACAAAGAGTTTCAGTTCATGTGGTCAATGTTGACAACTCACAACACGGGTCACAGATAGTCAGAGGGGGCTAACAATGGTTTGGGAACACTAGCTGTCAAGAAGAAAGCACAAAGACCTTTGATATGTAATGGCACTGCGTGGTAGCCATGTACAGTGACAAACCAAAGTATGCATGTATCACAACCCATGACTAGGATTTCAAAGTGTGTGGTCAACGTTGAAAACTCATAACACGAGTCACAAATGGTCTGTGGGGGAAACCATGGGTTGGGAACACTAGTTATGAACTATCACGTCGAAATATTTTCAACAAGTAGTGGCATGGTGTGGCTAGCGTGCACAGTGACCAACCAAAGGATGCATATGTCAGTGACTAGGAACCAAGAAGTCCACTATGTGTGGTCAACATTGACAACTCATGACACGAATGACAAATTCTCAGAGGGAGAGACAATGGTTTGGGAACCCTGTGTATCAACTAGAACGGACAAATAACTTCAATACGTAGTGGCATGGTGTGGCTCATATGCACACCAAACTACCAAACTAGGCATATGTCACTGACCATGACCAGGGAATTTCAATAGGGGTGGTCAAGGTTGACCAACCATAACAGGAGACAAAAACGGTCAGGGGAGGAAACAATGCTATGGGAATATCAGTTCTCAACAAGAAAGTACAACGACCTTCAGTCAGTAGTACCATGACGTTGCAACCATGCACAATGACCGACCAAAGTAAGCGTATACTGCCTTTGAGCAAAGAAACCCGCTGTGTGTGGTCAACATTGACAACTCATAATACGAGTCAAAAATGGTCATAGGGGAAAACAATGGTTTATGAACACCAAGTATCAAATAGCAAGCACAAGGAGCTTCAATACGTTGTGGCACGATATGGATACCATGCACGATGGCCAACCAAAGTAGGCATATGTCACTGACCATGACCAAATAAAGGCACTAAGTGTGGTAAACCTTGACAACTCATAACACAAGTCACAGATGTTCATGGTGGAGTAAAATGGTTTGTAAATACTAGTTATTGACAAGCAAGTACAAGTACCTTCAATATGTAGTGGCACAGTGTGGCTACAATGCACCGTGACCAACCAAAGTATGCATATGTCACTGGCCATGAACAAAGAATTTCACTTCATGTGTTCAGCGTTGACAACTCACAACACGAGTCACTGATTGTCAGAGGGGGTAGCAATTTTTTGGGAACATTAGCTATCAACTAGAAAGCACAAAGACCTTCAATACGTAGTGATACGGCGTGGTAACCACATACAGTGACAAACCAAAGTAGGCATATGTCACTAACCATGACCAAAGAATTTCAATAAGGGTGGTCAACGTTCGCAGCACATAACATGAGTCACAAATGGTCAGAGGGGGAAAACATGGTTTGAAAACACTATGTATCTTCTTGCAAGTACAAATATTTGTTGTATGTATTGGCACAGTGTGGCTACCAAGCACTACGACATATCCAAGTAGGCATACATCACTGGTCATGACCAAAGAAATTTAGTGTGTGTGGTCAACGTTCACAACTCATGATACAAGTCAAAAATGGGCAGAGGGAGAAACAATGGTTTGGGAATACCCGGTATCGACTAGCCAAAGACCTTCGATAAGTGGTGGCACAGTGTGGCTACCATGCACAATGACCAACCAAAGTATGCTTGTATCACTGAATATCAGAAAAAGAGTTTCACTGTGTGTAGTTAACTTTCCTTCTTATGGCTGGTCAATCGGAGCAATGGATGAGAGGTTATTCAAGCTCAAAGTTGCAAAATTTGAAATTCCGTCTGCGTTAATCTTTTCATGATTAAACTAACTTTGTTATCATTCATACTTTTGAAGACTACCCTCTTATCTTACACCCCCTTGTTTTATGCCCTTTACCCATAAGAACCCTTATAATGTCATTTGGACATCATATGAACACCATGTGCGCTGGCTTAATGTTTATAGAGTTAGATTCTGGAGTAGTAGGTCCTGGGTTTGAATCGTTGTATGCGCAATATAGAATAGGCTCGCGACCTGGGGAGGGGGTGGCTGTGTTGTGATACCTCGACTCTACCTTCGAGCCTAAGCCGTGGGGGGGTAGGCAGGGTGTCATAATGCGGTCGCAAATCTGTCCTCCAGGTCATCCACGGAACATCCCTCTAGGGGCGGGGGGGGGGGGGGGGGGGG
>SZWC01001936.1:33119-43889 GCA_023375785.1 Penium margaritaceum
GGGGGGGGGGGGGGGGGGGGGGGGGGGGGGGGAAGGAGTATTCCAGTGAAGACACCTACGCGTAACAAATCAACCAAAACCTTCTGGTGTCAAAGGGAGAAACCTTTTGCTGTTTATTGACCAGCAAGTACAAAGAATTCAACCAAGTATTGGAACGGTGTGGCTACCATGCACAATGACCAACCAGATTAGGCATGTGCCACTTACCATGACCAAATAATTTTACTATGTGTGGTCAACGTTCACAACCCATAATATGGGTCACGAACTGTCAGAGGGGGCAACAATGGTTTTGGAATACTAGATACCAACTAGCAAGTACAACAACCTTCAGTCAGTAGTAGCACGGTGTGGCTATCATGCACAATGACCGACCAAAGTAGGCATGTGTACTGCCTTGACCAAAGAAATCCGCTGTGTGTGGTCAACGTTGACAACTCATAATACGAGTCACAGATGGTCAGAGGGGGAAACAATGGTTTGGGAACACCAAGAATCAACTAGCAAGCACAAGGAGCTGCAATACGTTTTGGCACGGTGTGGATACCATGCACGATGACCAACCAAAGTAAGCATATGTCACTGACCATGACCAAATAATCTCACCATGTGTGGTACACTTTGACAACTCATAACACGAGTCACAATGGTCAGAGTGGAAGATAATGGTTTCTCAATACTAGTTATCAACTAGACAGTACAAATACCTTCAATATGTAGTGGCACAGTGTGGCTACAATGCACAGTGACCAACCAAAGCATGCATCTGTCACCGACTATGAACAAAGAGTTTCACTTCATGTGGTCAATGTTGACAACTCACAACACGAGTCATAGACATTCAAAGAGTGTACAATTGTTTGGGAACACTGTCTATCAACAAGAAAGCACAAAGACCTTTGATACGTGGTGACACGATGTGGTAACCATGTAGAATGACAAACCAAAGTAGGTATATGTCACTAACCACGAGCAAATGGATTTCAGAGTGTATGGTCAACGTTGAAAACGCAAAACACGAGTCATAAATGGTCAAGGGGGAAACAATGGGTTGGGAACACTAGTTGTCAACTAGCAAGTAGAAAGATTTTCAACAAGTAGTTGCACGGTGTGGCTGCATTGCACAGTGACCAACCAAAGGATGCATATGTCACTGACTATGAACGAAGAACTCCACTATGTGTGGTCAACATTGACAACTCATGACACGAGTCAGAAATGGTCAGAGGGAGAGACAATGGTTTGGGAACCCTATGCATCGACTAGAAAGGACAAAGAACTTCAATACGTAGCGGCACGGTGTGGCTAATATGCACACCAAACAACCAAATTAGGCATATGTCACTGAACATGACCAAGAAGTTTCAATATGGGTGGTCAACTTTGACCAACCATAACACGAGACAAAAATGGTCATTGGAGGAATCAATGCTATGGGAATATCAGTTCTCACCGAGAGAGTACAACAACGTGCAGGCAGTAGTAGCACGGTGTGGCAACCATGCACAATGACCGACCAAAGTAGGCATATGTACTGCCTTTGAGAAAAGAAACCCGCTATGTGTGGTCAACATTGACAACTCAAAACACGAGTCACAAATGGTCAGAGGGGAAAACAATGGTTTGGGAACATCAAGTATCAAATAGCAAGCACAAGGACCTTCAATACGTTGTGGCACGGTGTAGATACCATGCACGATGACCAACCAAAGTAGGCAAATGACACTGACCATGGCCAAATAATTGCACTAAGTGTGGTAAACCTTGACAACTCATAACACGAGACACAAATGGTCAGGGTGTAATGTAATTGTTTGTGAAAACTAGTTATGGACTAGCAAGTACAAATACTTTCAATATGTAGTGGCACAGTGTGGCTACAATGCACTGTGACCAACCGAAGTATGCATATGTGACTGACCATGAACAAAGAAATTCACTTAATGTGGTCAACATTTACAACTCACAACACGGGTCACAGAGAGCCAAAGGGGGCTAACAATGGTTTGGGAACTCTCGCTGTCAACACAAAAGCACAAAGACCTTCGATACATAATGACACAACTTGGTAACCAGGTGCGGTAACAAACCAAAGTAGGCATGTGTCACAAACCATGACCAAACGGACTTCACAGTGTCTGGTCAACGTTGAAAACTCATAACACCAGTCACAACTGGTAAGTGGGAGAAACCATGGGTTGGGAACACTAGTTATCAACTAGCAAGTAGAAAGATTTTAAACAAAAAGTGGCACGGTGTGGCTAGCGTGCACAGTGACCAACCAAAGATGCACATGTCACTGACTTTGACCGAAGATGTCCATTATGTGTGGTCAACATTGACAACTCATAACATGAAACACAATTGGTCAGAGGGAGAGACAACGGTTTGGGAACCCTATGTATCGACTAGAAAGGACAAGGAACTTCAATACGTAGTGGCACGATGAGGCTAGTATGCACACCAAACAACCAAACTAGGCATATGTCAGTGACCATGACGAGAGAATTTCAATATGGGTGGTCAACGCTGACCAACCAAAACACGAGTCACAAACGGTCAGGGGGGGAAACAATGCTGTGGGAATATCAGTTATCAACTAGCAAATACAACGAACTTCAGTCAGTAGTTGCACGGTGTGGCTACCATGCACAATGAACAACCAAAGTTGGCATATGTACTGCCTTTGACCAAAAAAATCTGCTGTGTGTGGTCAACATTGACACCTCATAATACGAGTCACAAATGGTCAAAGGGGGAAACAATGGTTTGGGAACACCAAGTATCAAAACGCAAGCACAAAGAGCTTCAATACGTTGTGGCACGGTGTGGATACCATCCACGATGACCAACCGAAGTATGCATATGTCACTGACCATGACCAAATAATGGCACTGAGTGTGGTAAACCTTCACAACTCATAACACGAGTCAGAAATGGTCAGGATGGAAGAAAATGATTTGTGAATACTAGTTATTGACTAGAGAGTACAAGTACCTTCAATATCTAGTGGCACAGTGTGGCTATAATGCACAGTGACCAACCAAAGTATTCATATGTCACTGACCATGAACAAAGAATTTCACTTCATGTCGTCAATGATTACAATGCACATCACGAGTCACTGATAGTCAGAGGGGGTAACAATGGTTTGGGAACACTACCTGTCAACAAGAAAGGACAAAGACCTTCGATACTTAATGACACGGCGTAGTAACAATGTACAGTGACAAACCAAAGTAGGCATGTGTCACAAACCATGACCAAACGGATTTCACAGTATGTGGTCAACGTTAAAAACTCATACCACGAGTCACAAATGGTCAGTGGGGAGAACCATGGGTTGGGAGCACTAGTTATCAACTAGCAAGTAGAGAGATTTTCAACACGTAGTGGCATGGTGTGGCTAACGTGCACAGTGACCAACCAAAGGATGCATATGTCACTGACTATGACCGAAGAAGTCCACTCTATGTGGTCAACATTGACAACTCATAACACGAGTCACAAATGGTCAAAGGAGAGACAATAGTGTGGGAACCCTATGTATCAACTAGAAAGGACAACGAACTTCAATACGTAGTGGCACGGTGTGGCTACTATGTACACCAAACAACCAAACTAGGCATATGTCACTGACCATGACCAGATAACTTCAATATGGGTGGTCAACGTTGACCAACCATAACACGAGTCACAAACGGTCAAGGGAGGAATCAATGCTACTGGAATATCAGTTCTCAACTAGCAAGTATAACGACCTTCAGTCAGTAGTAGCACGCTGTGGCTACCATGCACAATGACCGACCAAAGTAGGCATACGTACTGTCTTGACCAAAGAAATCCGCTGTGTGTGGTCAACGTTGACAACTCATAGTACAAGTCACAAATGGTCAGAGGGGGAAACAATGGTTTGGGAACACCGAGTATTAAAGAGCAAGCACAAGGAGCTTCAATACGTTATGGCACAGTGTGGATACCATGCATGACAACCAACCAAAAGAAGGCACATGTCACTAGCCATGACCAAGCATTGACACTAAGTGTGGTAAATCTTGACAACTCATAACACGAGTCACAAATTGTCAGGGTGGAAGATAATGGTTTGTGAATACAAGTTATCGACTAGCAAGTACAAATACCTTCAGTATGTAGTGGCACAGTGTGGCTACAATGCACAGTGACCAACCAAAGTATGCATATGTCACTGACCATGAACAAAGAATTTCACTTCATGTGGTCATCATTTACAACTCACAACACGGGTCACAGAATGTCAGAGGGGGTAACAATGGTTTGGGAACACTAGCTGTGACAAAGAAAGCACAAAGACCTTTGATACGTAAGGACACGGCGTGGTAAGCATGTACAGTGACAAACCAAAGTAGGCATGTGTCACAAACCACGTGCAAATGGATTTCACAGGGTGAGGTCAACATTGAAAACTCATAACACCAGTCACAAATGGTCAGTGGGGGAGACCATGGGTTGGGAACACTAGTTATCAACTAGCAAGTAGAAAGAACTTCAACAAATAGTGGCACGTTGTGCCTAGCGTGCACACTGACCAACCAAATGATGCATATGTGACTGACTATGACCGAAGAAGTCCACTATGTGTGGTCAACATTGACAACTCATAACACGAGTCACAAATGGTCAGAGGGAGAGACAATGGTTTGGGAACCCTATGTATCAACTAGAAAGGACAAAGAACTTCAATACGTAGTGGCACGATGTGGCTACTATGCACACCAAACAACCAAACGAGGCATATGTCACTGACCATGACCAAATAATGTCACCATGTGTGGTACACTTTGACAACTCATAACACGAGTCACAAATGGTCAGAGGGAGAGACAATGGTTTGGGAACCCTATGTATCAACTAGAAAGGACAAAGAACTTCAATACGTAGTGGCACGATGTGGCTACTATGCACACCAAACAACCAAACGAGGCATATGTCACTGACCATCACCAAATAATTTCAATATGGGTGGTCAACGTTGACCAACCATAACAAGAGTCACAAACGCTCAGGGGAAGAAACAATGCTATGGGAATATCAGTTCTCAACTAGCAAGTACAATGACCTTCAGTCAGTAGTAGCGCGGTGTGGCTACCATGCACAATGACCGACCAAAGTAGGCATATGTACTACTTTTGACCAAAGAAATCCGCTATGTGTGGTCAACGTTGACAACTCATATACGAGTCACAAATGGTCGGAGGGGAAAACAATGGTTTGGGAACACCGAGTATCAAATAGCAAGCACAAGGAGCTTCAATCCATTGTGGCACAGTGTGGATACCATGCACGATGACTAACCAAAGTAGGCATATGTCACTGACCATGACCAAATAATGTCACCATGTGTGGTACACTTTGACAACTCATAACACGAGTCACAAATGGTCAGAGTGGAAGATAATGCTTTCTCAATACTAGTTTTCGACTAGAAAGTACAAATACCTTCAATATGTAGTGGCACAGTGTGGCTACAATGAACAGTGACCAACCAAAGTATGCATATGTCACTGACCATGAACAAAGAATTTCACTTCATGTGGTCAATGTTGACAACTCACAACATGGGTCACAGGTAGTCACAGGGGGCTAACAATGGTTTGGGAACACTAGCTGTTGACAAGAAAGCACAAAGACCCTTGATACGTAATGACACAGCGTGGTAACCATGTTTAGTGACAAACCAAAGTAGGCATGTGTTACAAACCATGACCAAACGGATTTCACAGTGTGTGGTCAACGTTGAGAGCTCATAACACGAGTCACAAATGGTTGGTTGGGGAAACCGTGGGTTGGGAACACTAGTTATCAACTAGAAAGTCAAAATATTTTCAACAAGTAGTGGCATGGTGTGGCTAGCGTACACAGTGACCAACCAAAGGATGCATATGTCACTGACTATGAACGAAGAAGTCCACTATGTGTGGTTGACATTGACAACTCATAACACGAGTCACAAATGGTAAGAGGGAGAGACAATGGTTTGGGAACCCTATGTATCGACTAGCAAGGACAAAGAACTTCAATGCGTAGCAGCACGGTGTGGCTAATATGCACACCTGTCAGGCGGGGATCCACCGCGTCTTCGCTGAGGAGAAGACGGATCCGCGGAAGGGAAATTGCTGCTTTGCTTAGATCTGCGGAACGAGGCTTCCGCGGTCAGTGATCCGCGGAGGAGGAAATCAGGGGAACCTCGGAGTGTCGGAAAACGTGCAAGGCATGCTGGCTCCCGCGATAAAGTTGTGGTAGAGCGTGGGGTGGCGCGGAATCTAGAAGCAATCGGGGAGAAGAGGCGGGAAAAGTTGCCGCCAGGAGGCAAAATGGCCGCGGAAGAACAGGAAAGGGAGGAAGAGCAGGCAGAGAATCCGCGGTGAGAAGGGAACATTGTCGAGCCGCGGAGAAGCTGAAGCGGCGGACGTCCAGAAACGCACGACGGCAGGACCAGACGTCAAAGGGAAGCTCGACCAATGAGAGCTGAGGGTGGGCAGCGATAATCAAGCAGGAGGACCGGGAGGACGCACCGTGCAAAGACGAAGATTCAAGGAAGAACACAAGACCGCGAGCGTCCAAGCCGCGGACTAGAGGAAGATGTAGTGGCAGAACAAGGAAATATAGTATTAAAGAGAGTGTGTGTGTGTGTGTTAAGGACGAGACCCGCGGTGCGTGTAGCCCGTCGCGCGGAGCTCGAAATAAGGGAAGGAGTGATGGGAGGTGTCTGAGAGAGCTAGTTTTGATGGTTGTAAAGTAGTGGTGTAGCGGTGAAGAAAGAGAGGAACGCACGATGACAGATCTGTGACATATGCTGACCCTGTATCCGATCTCTTGTAACTTGAGTTAATGCAAGTCTATTCCCCGCTCATGAGCCCCAGAGTCCTTTTGTCTCTTCAATCCACGCAAGCACCAGTTTTGGTTCACACCCACGCTCCACCCTCCAAGATCCACACCTGTTGAGGAAGTTGCAACCGTGCTCTCCACAGAGTTGTTCCGCGGAGGACGAATTCATATCCTCTAGGTGCGCGTGGAACATACTGCTCGATCCACCCCTCCTGAGAGCAACCCAAGATACCGCTGAGTGCTGTCATCACCACAAAGCACAAGTCGGGCAAGGAGTGCTGTTGGCGTTCCGCGGCCTTGCACACGACCGCGGAACGGGGTTCCGCGGGCGAAGGAGTAAGAGGCCACGAGGTGGCGGACTCTCGTACTGGCAAGGAGGGAGCCGCGGGGCACTGCCTACGACTGGGACCCAGAAGGTGCGAAGCATCCGCGGAAGTCCAGGAGAGGTAGTAGAGGAGTGACCAGCAGAATCGCAGAACGGCAAAATCGCGAAGCAAAGCAAACGCGGAGTTAGAAAGCGCGGAAGTGGCATTGTGTGCGGCAAAATTGGGGGTATCAGTGTCATGGTGCGATGAGCGTGGACAGTTCCTTGCTCTTTGCCAGCAGAACTGCACGAGCCTTGAGATTCAGTCATTCATGTCGGCAGCCAGTTTCGTGCATCAAGATACGCAGAGGCGGCACCAGCAACATTTGCAGCAAGCTTCCGTATGCCACTTCTTGCCGCGGCGTGCGGCCACACAGGCGGGCAGTAGGGAGACCTCGCCCACACCCTCTCGCACGCCTGTCAGTTCATTAACGGGCGCGGACCCATTGGGACAGCACCGGAGAATCACCGAGTGGCTGGAACAGCTACACTGGCGGCGTATCATGAACGCGCTGCAGGACCGCGTGGAGGCAGAAAGCGTACACAGCCAAGATGTGCGCGGAACCCACCAGCTCCACGCCAACGACTCTATGGAGCCCAGGTGGTTTTCTAATGTGCCACCGCCAGCAGACGGACTCTCCGAGACCGGGAGATCATTGCCATATCAAGGGCCAGTTTACCAGCGGCGCGGCGGAGTGCAGCAGTCATGGATAGCAGAGGAGGATCACCTGCCATCCGCGCCCTTAGCAGGGATTACAACCTCCCCGCCTTCGCTTGTCTCCAGAGAAAGGGGGATGAGACAACCTCTGCAGGAAGTGTGTACCAAACAACCGGGCGGGTCACCTGTGATGCCGGAGACGAGGCAGCAGCACCACCCACCCACAGCAGAACACGCAGAAGAAGGTCAGACAGCCGGGGTTGGACTATCCAACGCGATGGAAGGAGTATCCCTACAGGTGAATCCGCAGTTGACAGTCGCGGAGATCCTAGTAACACCAAGCGTGAGGGCAATGGTGGGCCACAACCCACAATTTGTTGGATGGCAAGGAACATCGCAGGGGGAACAGAGAGGGGGCATGATGCACCAACCCCCCCTGATTCCGCAGCCATCCCACGCGACCCAGCAGTCACTCACAGGGCCGTAGCCACAGCCCAATCCAGCATTGCAAGGGACTCTGCCGTACACGGGGCCCGCAACAATCTCCTCTACCACAGCCCCACCAGGCTGGGTGATGATGGGCACCTGGGCCACGCCCTCCGCGGCAGGAATGCCACCGCAGGTACCCATGCAGCAGATATCGTCACAGCAACCATCACCCCACATGACGTCGCAACTAATGCCTGTGGCGGTTGGACATCCAGTCTATCGCCAACAACCGATCGGTACCGTGCCAGCTGGGATTGCGGTCCATCCAGCACTACATACCAGCCAGGTGCAGACAACGGGATCCCACTCCACCTACCCTGCTCTCCCGCCAAATCCAGCAACCACCATGGCCCCTGCGGTATCTACCGCCACCCCGCTCTACCACTCTGCAGTGTCACACCCTCTACCTCAGAGCTACTGGTTGCCAAGGCCTACGGTCCCCACCGCCCCGAACACACAGGCACTGCCCCTTGGGACTACCTTCTACTCCGCACCCTACGTGACGCAGGCCACCCCTGCGACTCAAAACTATGCTCTTTCGGCGACAGCCCCAATAAGCAACCCCACACCTGCACCCCAGGGGCAGCCGCAAACTAGTCATGTGGGTTACTCGGCGGTCACGGCCGCGCACTCCAACCCCCCCTTCTACCACGCACCCGTTCTCCGCCGTGACATCCATGGCCAACCAAAATACAATGCCCATGCTGCAATATGTACGTGCAGAGCCAGCCAACATTCCGCGGCTGGAGATCTTCAAAGGAACCCCTAAAGAGGACCCATGGACATGGTTGAAGAAGATAACGATACATGCCAGCATAGGACGGATCCCACCAGACCTTTGCCTGGCCACCGCGGAGCTCCATCTTCAGGGTGCTGCGGAGGACTAGTACAATGCTCGTGCGCCGTTCAACTCCTTTGAGGATTTTGGCAACGCGCTGATCGAGCGCTTCAAGCCGCTGACCAAGGAAGAAGCACTCCGCAAAATTGAGAAGGAGGTCATGCGGAAGGACACCGAAATCCGAAGGTTTCTGGATCAGTTCCTCACTTGGGCATCAATCGCGAAGAACCCTCAAGGGGAAGGACTGCCGCTATGGGTCCTCCTGCAAAATCTCATCCGCGCGCTTCCCGATGAGGTCAGCAATCTGATGATCCCTGAATGCTACCAATCACTGGAGGATGCGGTGTAGGACGCCACAACCATTTCCACACGACAACGGTCGACGCGACAGCACCAGGGTGGAGATTCTCATACTCCAGCACCAGCAGCACAGGCCCCCCAACCCAAGCCTAAGGCATGCTACACCTGCCAGAGCCTGGAGCACATCGCTCGAGACTGTCTGCGAAAAAGACAGGGCGTTCCGCGAACTGATCCTCTTCAACAGGACCCTATGGTGTAGCAGTGGCAGCGATATTATAATCAACCATGGCAGGATCAGCAGCCTGAGCAGCAGACGCAAGCTCGGTGGCAGGCACCGGATCATCAAACTCAGACTGCCCCGGGAGGGCAGGGTATTCTGCCCAGTCCACAGGCACCCGCGAACTCCACGAGCGGAGCCCGCAATGTCAAGCTGGGGCTGCCGATGGCGGAGGACGAGACTACAGAGTTGCCTCCCACCGCAGCGGAGACCACTCTCATTACACGAGTCCAAGAATTAGGCTTGTGCGGATGGGACCTACAGATGGCCGCCAGAGTAGAGGAAGACATGCGGCGCAAGGCAGAGGCCGCGGAGGAACGATTCCAAGAGGCAATTGCTAAACGTACCATCGTGCCGGAGAAACGACGGCAGGCAAAACCACCGCCCGCAGCGGAAAAGTAACCTGCCTCATCTTTGCCAGCGCTTGCAACAGCTCCAGCCGCCGCTGAGGGAAGCTCTGATCCCATCCAGCATCTATTCACCACTCCCATCGCGGAAGTAAACTTCTTTGAGTTCCTCTGCATCCACCCAGAGATCGCACCGCGACTAAAGGAGGAGTTCTCCAGAGCCAATCAACGCCTCCAAGTTGTGGGCATCTCCCTTAGCTGCACCGCGCCCAACGCTGGCACGCAGAACACCCGCCGTGCGGTGCCTAACACCTCACTCGCGCTGAGCCTTACGGAAGAAGAATGGGGATGGGCACCACAGCCCTTGGAACCACCGCGTCGTGATGACAACCATTACGAGGTCGCCTGCTGCATGGTTTGGATATGTGGAAGGAAATTCCTGGCCATAATTGACACAGGGGCCACTCACACCACCGTGGCGTTCCGCGTCCTTCTAGTGGTCGGATGGACAGACCGCGTCCTCCCTACCCGACGCCTTTTCACCAACTCAGCGGGCGCAATGGACTATGGAGATGGGGAAGTTCACGGCCTTCCCATGCAGGTGGGATCTCTTCATGAACCATTGAACGT
>SZWC01001936.1:47408-64210 GCA_023375785.1 Penium margaritaceum
GGGGGGGGGGGGGGGGGGGGGGGGGTGGATCCTCTCGGCGGCAGCTACGCCGCCCTGCTCTTAACACGGGCGCGTGGCACCGCCCAGCACGGACACCAACACCACCAACGGGAACAGCGGCCTTACCGCGACAGGGACCCACGACAAGGACCGAACCTGCAAGGACACCAGCACCACCTACGGCTGCAACAGGCGCGTCCCGACCTGGCTCGGTGACGAGAACCCCGCCAACACCAGTGACGGCCACCCCAGCAGCGGCCGCGGCCTCACCGCGGCCCAGCCCGGCCGCAGGGTTGACCCTGACACCAACCACAAGACCAGCAGCAACAATCCCACCGCTGTCGAGTTCCACGGAACAGACACCAACGCAGGTCATGCCACTTGTGGCCAAATCACCAGGCCCGTCGCAACAAGGCCCGGCCACAAGCACACCGACGCGGATCGTCAGACGCATTGAGCCAGCGGTAGGAGCCACGCGGGCAGCGGCAAGAATAACTGCCACCCCAACACCAAGTCCGCGAGATGAAGCTCGAACCCTGGTTACCCCAGTCCCCTCTCCTGCCACGACGGCGCTCTCTCACTCGCCGCCGACCTCGCGCGGCAGTCCAACTCGGCAACCCGCACGCCCCCTACTGGGCACAGGAACGGTGATGGAAGGGGCGAGAACGTACCTCGAGGAAAGCTCAGGGGACAGCGGGGAACAACCCAAAGAAGCCCTACTGCTTGAAGTACTGAGCAGTGTCATGCTTCAACTGCTGACAGAGATCCCAAAAGTGATCCGCGCGGAGTTCGAGGATTCACTATTTGGCGGAATGTGGCAGGTGGTGCTAAAGGGAGCAGCAACGGGGGTGCTAGCCCTCGGATTGCACGAAAGGCAGATGCTTCTGCTGGAAACAGCAAGCGCAGAGCGCCTTGTTTTGGCACTACGGGATAGCCTAAGCATCAAACCAGGGGTGGCCAGCGACATGACTAGCGTCGCGGAACTACTAGACACTGAGCGGGCGGACGCATCACTGGAAGCCGCTCGAGTGTGGTGGAACAGGGTGCGGAAGGACCAATGGAGCAGTCCAGAAAGACGGTACGTGCACTTGCTCCAGGAGAGGGCCAAAGCCCTCATCCTGTACCATGTGAATGACCATGCATCTGGATCGGCAGAGGCACCGCAGAGAAGGTTGCGGCAGACGAATGGAGGTGGGGATATTTGCTCAACCTCGTCTATGCCAGATGGAGCGTTCAGTACCCGCAAGAAGAAAGATCGCGGCTTGCGGACACCCAGGTACCTGAGGGATGCTGGATGGAAGCCATGGAAAAATGCTGGACGCTGACACTCTAGAATGTGATACGCACCAGGGTAGCGGCAGCGATCGCGGAGACACACTGGACCGTGGTTCAAGGAAAGGGACCGAACCNGGCACCGCAGAGAAGGTTGCGGCAGACGAATGGAGGTGGGGATATTTGCTCAACCTCGTCTATGCCAGATGGAGCGTTCAGTACCCGCAAGAAGAAAGATCGCGGCTTGCGGACACCCAGGTACCTGAGGGATGCTGGATGGAAGCCATGGAAAAATGCTGGACGCTGACACTCTAGAATGTGATACGCACCAGGGTAGCGGCAGCGATCGCGGAGACACACTGGACCGTGGTTCAAGGAAAGGGACCGAACCTCAAGCAAGAAGAGGTACGGCACTGGGCCAAGGAGGGAGTGGAAGGATGCCGAGAGGACAAGAGCAGGAGGGATGCGGAGGTGGAGGAGGCTCACGAATACACCCAGCCCTCCCCTCAGTTGCAGCAGATGTAGGAGCACCTGCGGAAGGAATGGGAGGAAGAAACAGCCGAGTCAGAGCGGGTGGCCGCAGAAGCCGCGGAGAAGGAAGCCCAATTGGCTAAGGAACGGGACGCGGCGGCTAAGACAGACAAGGAGATTGCAGAAGAAATCATAAGGGAAATCATGGGGGAAGCAGAAGCAGCGGCGGCAGCAGCGGTGGCAGAGGCAGTAGCAGCAGCAGTAGAACTGGCGGAAGTGGAGGCAACAGCAGCAACAACAGAAGCGGCAAAAGCAGAGGCAAAGGCAGCAGCAGTAGCGACAGCGGAGGCAACAGCAATAGCGACAGACAAGGTAGTAGAGGCAGCAGCCACGGAGGCACAGGTAGCAGTAGAAACACAAGCAACCGCGGAGGCGGCCAGAGTGGGAGCAGGTAGTACAGCAACGGAGGCAGCAAAGGAAGCAACAATAGATAGGACCGCGGCGAGGCAGGCAGGAGCCGAAGGAGAGCAGATGGGAAAGAGGTACATGGCTGGCGTCAAGCGCTAGCGCCCGGAGCCATCCGCTGGCTCCCTGCGGCGGAAAGCACAACTGCAGGCCCAAGCGGCGGCAGTGGTGCGGAAAGCAGCAGCGACGCTGAGCCAGACCAGAACAACAGCGCCGGCAGACACTAGCCGAAGTGAGGAGCCGGCACAGACCTTCCCGAAGGAAACAACTCCTACTCCGAAAGGAAAGAGGAAGGCGAAAGAGGAAGCGGTCGTGGAGCTATGGAAAGAGAAACAACCTTGGGCACACGAAGGCCCCAATCGCGGCGTGACTCCGGAACAGTTGGCACAGGCCCAGTGGGAGGCGGCGCAGGCAGCAGAGCTTCTGATGGCAGTACTCCGCAAAGTCCACATGCCAGCGGAAATGGTGCCGGCTCCACTGGGGCCTGTCTTGGGAGAGGCCGTGACAGCAGCTGCATGCAAGGGGCCGGAAAGGAGGGGACGCGCGGAGAAAGAGGTGGTGATGGTGGTTTCCGAAATCAGTGAGTCACCGGGAGACTCGGAAGAGGAACAACCCTCACACACAGCCAAGGATTACTGCGGGCTCCAGGAACGGCTCCACACAAGAAGGAGGAGGTAATTGAGCTACACCGCGCTGGTGGACGCGGCAGACGCCTGAGCGGCCCCGCTGAGAGCAGGCTGCGAGAGCAGTGGGATGAAGGAGAGCTTGGAGCGGTCAGAATCCTTCGGCTTTTCCCTGCACCTGACCCTTGGGACAGAGAGCCACCGGTCTATGATGAAGAGAACCGCAAGAAGTTCGAGGTGATGAAAGCGGAGCAGGATGGGAGGCGAGCGTGCGGATTGCCGGCAAGGGTGCCAGAGACAAAGCGGAAGCCGGGGGAAGCAGTGACAGAGAAAGCGGGGAGGAAAGGGCGCATGGAAACACAAGATTGGTGGATCTGGCAGACCGCCCACATCCTTCTCCGCGCCACCAGCAAGGAACAGCAGAAGGCGGAGGCGCAGAAGGTGTACACGGACCTGGAAGTGCGGCTGGGCGTGGAATTCGACCGCACGAAAAAGGACGACCTAGCTCGTCTGTGTGAGCAGTATGCATGGGAGGACGGTCGTCTCTGGAGGATAACTCCGCGTGTCTTGTGGGTGCCCCCGCCAACGTTGCAGAAGGCAGTTGTGGAGGCTTACCACCGCCACCATCACACTGGTGTGCAGGCACTGAAAGATTGCCTGACGCCCATCATCCACATGCTGAACCTGGCGGCTATCATCAAAGATGTGGTACAACACTGCGCCCCCTGCGAACGAGCGCAAAAAACCACGCTGCGGGACCAGCCGCTGTTCCAACCCTCCCCTATCGGCAAGCCGTTGGAAAAGATTATCATCGACTTCCACGGCCCCCGCACACACCGCGACCAAGGGAACCGATACTGGATTGCAGCGGTGGACCACTTCACGAAATATCTCTGGGTCCGCGCTGTGCCCAACAAGAGTTTAGCCATTGCGGTGAGGTTCATCCGCGAGGAAATCGTCTACCGCTTTGGTGGCTGCAGCGTGGTGCACAGCAACAACGGCACGGAGTTCATGGGGGCCTTCAGAGAGGAACTGGAGGAGTGGGGGATCCGCCACGTGCACTCCGGGCGCTACCGGCCAGAGTCACAAGGGCAAGTGGAGCGGGTGCACGACATACTAGAGAGGGCAGTGGCAACCGCGGAGGGCAGCAGCTGGACTGAGAAGCTCAGGAAAACGGCTCACTTCATCAACACGACACCCAGTCGAGCAACCTCCTTCTCACCCCACATGCTACTCTTCGGACAACCACCGCGTGCGACAATGGGCATGCCCCAGAAGCCGCTGAGGCTACCGCTTGCCCCGGAGGAGCAAGAGAAACTCTCAGAGGATGAGAAGGACAAGGCGGTCGCGGA
Organism: Penium margaritaceum; assembly: GCA_023375785.1. Lineage (NCBI taxonomy): Eukaryota > Viridiplantae > Streptophyta > Zygnematophyceae > Desmidiales > Peniaceae > Penium > Penium margaritaceum. Next base: position 51,592 of record SZWC01001936.1, read on the forward strand.
ATGGTTATGCAAGCGCTGCGAGCGGACAAAGGCCATGCGGGCGGAGGCGCGGTTGAGAGGTTCGGTCGCTGCTTGGCGCGGATGTGACGCGGCGAACCAACAGCTGAACCATGGGCCCATCAAGGAAGGCCACCTGGTGTATCTCCGCCCCTTCCCCAGCGCCGGGAGAGAGGCAGGGGAGCAGCGGGAGGTGTACCGCGTGGCTAGCGTGGAGGCGGAACAAGTGTGGCTGGAGGGTCCGGAAGGGTTTAGCGACCGCAGCTACCCGGCCACGGAATTTGTGCTGCTGCCACCTGTATGGCAGACGCACATCCCCAGGGCGGGAGGTCGCCTACCGCCTCTGGGACAGCGGATGGGCTCGAGGGGATGGAGAGCAGAAGAGGTGCTAGACATCTGCGAAGGGCAGGTGTCACAGCAAGAGCAGGAATGGAGCCAGGAACCAGAGGAGGTTGAGGAGGAGGAATCCAATGTCCGCAAACTTGCCGCGGAGGAGGTGCAGAAGGAACAACAACGCGAGCCGCGGAGGTGGGAGCAACAGCAGGAGCAGCAAGAGAAGAGACGGCAAGAGCAGGAAAAGCCGCGGGACAAGGGAAAGGAGGAGTCTGAAGGCAGACCTGGATCTTAGTCCGATCGGACCCCAACGGGAGTATCCCCGCAGCTACCCCAGAAGGTACCACCGCAAACAAGGATGCCCATGAGCCCTAAGGCCCTGGCTGACTACACGGGCCCGTATGTGTGGTGCGGAGAGAACCTCCCTGCCGAACCACTCCTAAAGGTGGTGTGCCGGGTATGCGGGAATCCAGCGCATCAGTACGCCAGCGGAGTATCCAAAACCTGCATCGGACGAAATCGAACCTGCCTGCGGTGCCTGAAGGAGGCTGTTGAACAGGAGGCCGCGAAGAAAAGGGATGAGGAAGAGGGAGCAGGATCCGGCGCTGGGGGAGCGCCGCCCCGCGGGAGATGGGACCCAGAGGAGGAGGAGGAGGAAGAGAAGGAAGAAGGGCCTCCAGAGCGAAAGAGAGGTCCGCGCTCCGTTTCTGGGGCCACAATGAGGCAGTGGCAGGCAGAGGGACGAGTCGCGGCGGAAGAGAAAAGGAGGAAGGAACTGGAAGAAAAGAAATGCGCTCAATGCGGCCAGTGGTGGGGAGTGGAGGTGCAGAGCTGTGGAGGATGCGTGCGCAAGATCTGCACCGGGTGCTTGGCCCCACCTCGTGACGGGCACGGAGGGCGAAGCATGGCTGCGGTGTGCAGGAGGTGCAGGGAGGAGGTCGAGAGGCAACGAGGCGTTCGCAGGGCACCGCGAGTGAATGAGGAAGAGGAAGAGGAAGAATTAGAGGAAGAGGAAGAACCGATAATGGAAGGGCACCAATCCGCGGCATGCCCTACATGCCTAAAGACCGTGCAGGACGGGGAAAAATGTGTTGTCTGCACAAGGTTTGGGCACCGTGAATGCCTGGTGACCGGCAGTTCCGCCTGGAAGGGTCAATGCCACCAATGTGTGGGCAATGAGCTCCTCGAGGCAGACTACTACCTCAGCTTCATCGCGGAGACCCGAGAAGCTGCTTGTGCAGCCTGCCACGAAGGGATGGCGGAGTTCGGCAAGGGGTGTGGCATGTGCTTAAAGATGTGCCAGATGCGATGCGGCAAGAGGGGCAAGGAAGGAGTGTGGACATGCCACCAATGCTTGGCTCAGCCCACAAAAGCGAACTGGAGTGCGGAGAACTCTAGACTGCAGTGCTGTGGTGACGGATGTATGGGGGTTGTCACAGGGACAGCGTGCCACTGTGAACACTGTGGAGGATGGGCCCACGCACAGTGCGCTACAGAGGTGGGCAGGAATGAGGAGGGGCTGACGGTGTACCGCTGCACCAGGTGCAGAACATATGAACGAGTCCCGCACTCATCCACCTGCAAAAAGAGGCTGGGCGTGGAAGACATCATTGCAGGAGCCAAGTGTGAGGGCTGCCAGCTATATGTGCATCAAGAATGCTTTGCGAGGTATCAGCGTGAGGGTGGAGAAGTGGAGACCTACTGCCGCCCCTGCCAACAACGGCAGAGGCCAGGCCCCCAAGGAAAGTTCACACGCCTGTTGCGCTAAGGAGACTCTAAGACAGAGTCTTGGAAAAGGAGGGTTCGAGGCATCAGTATCAGGCGGGGATCCACCACGTCTCCGCTGAGGAGAAGACGGATCCGCGGAAGGGAAATCGTTGCTTTGCTTAGATCCGCGGAACGAGGCTTCCGCGGTCAGTGATCCACAGAGGAGGATAACAGGGGAACCGCGGAGTGTCAAAAAACGCGCAAGGCATGCTGGCTGTCGCGATAAAATTGCGGTAGAGCGTGGGGTGGCGCGGAATCTAGAAGCAATCGGGGAGAAGAGGCGGGAAAAGTTGCCGCCAGGAGGCAAAATGGCCGCGGAAGAACAGGAAAGGGAGGAAGAGCAGGGAGAGAGTTCGCGGTGAGAAGGGAACATTGTCGAGCCGCGGAGAAGCTGAAGCGGCGGACGTGCAGAAACGCACGACGGCAGGACCAGACGTCAAAGGGAAGCTCGACCAATGAGAGCTGAGGGTGGGCAGCGATAATCAAGCAGGAGGACCGGGAGGATGCACCGCGCAAAGACGAAGATTCAAGGAAGAACACAAGACTGCGAGCGTCCAAGCCGCGGACTAGAGGAAGATGTAGTGGCAGAACAAGGAAATATAGTAATAAAGTGTGTGTGTGTGTGTGTGTCAAGGACGAGACCCGCGGTGCGTGTAGCGCGCCGCGCGGAGTCTAAAATAAGGGAAGGGGTGATGGGAGGTGTCTGAGAGAGCCAGTTTTGATGGTTACAAAGTAGTGGTGTAGCGGTGAAGAAAGAGAGGAACGCACAATGACAGATCTGTGACCTATGCTGACCCTGTATCCGATCTCTTGTAACTTGAGTTAATGCAAGTCTATTCCCTGCTCATGAGCCCCAGAGTCCTTCTGTCTCTTCAATCCACGGAAAGCACCAGTTTTGGTTCACACCCACGCTCCACCCTCCAAGATCCGCACCTGTTGAGGAAGTTGCAACCGTGCTCTCCACAGAGTTGTTCCGCGGAGGACGAATTCATATCCTCTAGGTGCGCGTGGAACATACTGCTCGATCAACCCCTCCTGAGAGCAACCCAAGATACCGCTGAGTGCTGTCATCACCAAGGAGCACAAGTCGGGCAAGGAGTGCTGTTGGCGACTCCGCGGCCTTGCACACGACCGTGGAACGGGGTTCCGCGGGCGAAGGAGTAAGAGGCCACGAGGTGGCGGACTCTCGTGCTGGCAAGGAGGGAGCCGCGGAGCACTGCCTATGACTGGGACCCAGAAGGTGCGAAGCATCCGCGGAAGTCCAGGAGAGGTAGCGGAGGAGTGACCAGCAGAATCGCAGAACGGCAAAATCACGGAGCAGAGCAAACGCGGAGCTAGAAAGCGCGGAAGTGGCATTGTGCGCGGCAAAATTGGGGGCATCATAAGTACGTATAAGTGCGTGTAAGTATGTATAAGTGCGTGTAAGTATGTATAAGTGCGTGTAAGTGTATGTAGGTGCGAGTAAGTGTGTGTAAGTGTGTGTAAGTGTGTGTAAACTTGTGTAAGTGCGTGAAACTGTGTGTACGTACGTGTAAGTACGTGTAAATGTTTGTAATTGCGTGCAAGTATGTGTAAGTGCGTGTGAGTGCATATAAGTATGTGTAAGTGTATGTAAGTACGTGTAAGTACATGCAGGTGCGTGTAAGTCCGTGTAAGTATGCGTAGGTGCATGTAAGTGTGTGTAAGTGCGTGTAAGTGTGTGTAAGTGTGTGTAAGTGTGTATAAGTGCGTGTAAGTGCATGTAAGTATGTGTAAGTATGTGTAAGTGCATGTAAATGCGTGTAAGTGCATGTAAGTGCGTGTAAGTATGTATAAGTGCGTGTAACTGCGTGTAAGTGCGTGTAAGTGCGTGTAAGTGCGTGTATGTGTGTGTAAGTACATGTAAGTGTATGAAAGTGCGTGTAAGTGCATGTAAGTGCGTGTAAGTGCATGTGAGTGCGTGTAAGTGCGCGTAAGTGTGTGTAAGTGCGTGTAAGTGCGTGTAAGTGTGTGTAAGTGTGTGTAAGTGCATGTAAGTGTGTGTAAGTACATGTAATTGCGTATAAGTACGTGTAAGCGCGTGTAAGTGCGTGTAAGTGCGTGTAAGTGCGTGTAAGTGCATGTTAGTGCGTATAAGTGTGTATAAGTGTGTGTAAGTGCTTGTATATGCGTGTAAGTGCGTGTAAGTGTGTGTAAGTATGTGCAAGTGCGTGTAAGTATGTGTAAGTGCGTGCAACTATGTGTAAGTACGTGTAAGTGTGTGTAAGTACGTGTAAGTGCGTGCAAGTGCGTGTAAGTGCGTGTAAGTATGTGTAAGTGCGTTTAAGTATGTATAAGTGCATGTAAGTGCATGTAAGTACGTGTAAGTAGGTGTAAGTGTATGTAAGTGCTTGTAAGTGCGTGTACATGTGTGTAAGTGCGTGTAAGTTTGTGTAAGTGTGTGTAAATGCATGTAAGAATGCGTAAGTGCGTGTAAGTGCGTATAAGTGCGTGTAAGTGTGTGTAAGTACATGTAAGTACGTGTAACTGCATGTAACTATGTATAAGTGTGTGTAAGTACGTATAAGTGTGTATAAGTGCGTGTAAGTACGTGTTACTGCGTGTAACTGCATGTAACTGTGTGTAACTACGTGTAAGAGCGTGTAAGTGTGTGTAAGTGGGTGTAAGTGCGTGTAATTGCGTGTAACTGCGTATAAGTGCATGTAAGTATGTGTAAGTATGTGTAAGTGCGTGAAAGTACGGGTAAGTGCGTGTAAGTGCATGTAAGTGTATGTAATTGCATGTAAGTACGTGTAAGTGTGTGTTAGTGCGTGTAAGTGCGTGTAAGTATGTATAAGTACGTGTAAGTGCGTGGAAGTGTATGTAAGTGTGTCTAAGTGCATGTAAGTGCGTGTAAGTACATGTATGTGTATGTACATGCGTGTAAGTGTGTGTAAGTATGTGTAAGTGTGTGTAAGTGTGTGTAAGTGCGCGCAAGTGCACGGAAGTGTGTGTAAGTGTGTGTAAGTGTACGTAAGGGCGTGAAAGTGCATGTAAGTGCATGTAAGTGTGTGTAGGTACATGTAAGTGCGTGTAAGTGCGTGTTAGTGTGTGTAAGTACGTGTAAGTGCGTGTACGTGCGTATAAGTGTGTGTAAGTGCGTGTAAGTGCGTCTATGCGCTTGAAAGTGCGTATAAGTGTGTGTAAGTACGTGAAGTGCATGTAACTACGTGTAAGTGTGTGTAACTGCGTGTGAGTGTGTGTAATTGTGTGTAAGTACGTGTAAGTGTGTGTAAGTACGTGTAAGTGCGTGTAAGTGTGTGTAAGAGCGTGTAAGTGTGTGTAAGTGTGTGCAAGTGCGTGTAAGTGCATGTATGTACGTGTAAGTGCGTGTAAGTGCATGTAAGTGCGTGTAAGTGCGTGTAAGTGCGTGTAAGTGCGTGTAAGTGCATGTAAGTGCTTGTAAATGCATGTAAGTGCGTATAAGTACGTATAAGTGCGTGTAAGTGCGTGTAAGTATGTGTAAGTGTGTGTAGGTGCGAGTAAGTGTGTGTAAGTGTGTGTAAGTGCGTGTACGTTCGTGTAAGTGTGTGAAACTGCGTGTACGTGCGTGTAAGTACGTGTAACTGTTTGTAAGTGCGTGTAAGCATGTGTAAGTGTGTGTCAGTGTGTATAAGTACATGTAAGTGTATGTAAGTACGTGTAAGAACGTGTAGGTGTGTGTAAGTCTGTGTAAGTGTGCGTAGGTGCGTGTAAGTGTGTGTAAGTGCCTGTAAGTGTGTGTAAGTGTGTGTAAGTGTATGTAAATGAGTGTAAGTGCATGTAAGTATGTGTAAGTATGTGTAAGTGCATGTAAATGCGTGTAAGTGCATGTAAGTGTGTGTAAGTACGTATAAGTGCGTGTAACCGTGTGTAAATACGTGTAAGTGTGTGTAAGTGCGTGTAAGTGCGTGTAAGCACATGTTAGTGTATGTAAGTGCGTGTAAGTGCGTGTAAGTGCGTGTAAGTGTGTGTAAGTGCATGTGAGTGCGTGTAAATGCGCGTAAGTGCGTGTAAGTGCGTGTAAGTGCGTAGAAGTGTATGTAAGTGCGTGTAAGTGCATGTAAGTGTGTGTGAGTACATGTAATTGCGTGTAAGTACGTGTAAGCACGTGTAAGTGCATGTAAGTGCTTGTAAGTGCGTGTAAGTGCATGTAAGTGCATGTAAGTGTGTGTAAGTGTGTGTAAGTGCGTGTATATGCGTGTAAGTGCGTGTAAGTGTATGTAAGTATGTGCAAGTGCGTGTAAGTATGTATAAGTGTGTGTAAAAACGCGTAAGTACGTGTAAGTGTGTGTAAGTATGTGTAAGTACGTGCAAGTGCGTGTAAGTGCGTGTAAGTGCGTGTAAGTACGTGTAAGTGCGTGTAAGTATGTGTAAGTGCATGTAAGTGCATGTAAGTACGTGTAAGTAGGTGTAAGTGCATGCAAGTGCTTGTAAGTGCGTATATGTGTGTGTAAGTGCGTGTACGTTTGTGTAAGGGTGTGTAAATGCATGTAAGAATGCGTAAGTGCATATAAGTGCGTGTAAGTGCGTGTAAGTGTGTGTAAGTGTGTGTAAGTACGTGTAAGTGCGTGTAACTGCATGTAACTGCGTATAAGTGTGTGTAAGTACGTGTAAGTGTGTATAAGTGTGTGTAAGTACGTGTAACTGCGTGTAACTGCATGTAACTATGTGTAACTACGTGTAAGTGCGTGTAAGTGCGTGTAAGTGTGTGTAAGTGCGTGTAACTGCGTGTAACTACGTATAAGTGCATGTAAGTATGTGTAAGTACGTGTAAGTACGTGAAAGTACGGGTAAGTGTTTGTAAGTGTGTGTAAGTGTATGTAATTGCGTGTATGTGCGTGGAAGTATGTGTAAGTGCGTGTAAGTGTGTGTAAGTGCGTGTAAGTGCATGTATGTGTGTGTACATGCGTGTAAGTGTGTGTAAGTGTGTGTAAGTGCACGTAAGTATGCGCAAGTGCACGTAAGTGTGTGTAAGTGCGTGTAAGTGCACGTAAGGGTGTATAAGTGCGTGTAAGTGCGTGTAAGTGCGTGTAGGCAGGTGTAAGTGCATGTAAGTACGTGTTAGTGTGTGTAAGTGCATGTAAGTGTCTGTAAGTGCATGTAAGTTTGTGTAAGTGCGTGTAAGTGCGCGTAAGTGTGTGTAAGTGCGTGTAACTCTGGGTAAGTACATGTAAGTGCGTGTAAGTGTGTGTAAGTGCGTGTAAGTACGTGTAAGTGTATATAAGTGTGTATAAGTGCGTGTAAGTGTGTATAAGTACGTGTAATTGCGTGTAAGTGTGTGTAAGTGCGTGTAAGTGTGTGTACGTGCGGGTAAGTGTGTATAAGTGCATGTAAGTGCATGTGAGTGCATGTAAGTGCATGTGAGTGCGTGTGAGTGCGTATAAGTATGTGTAAGTGTGTATAAGTACGAGTAAGTGCGTGCAAGTACGTGTAAGTGCGTGTAAGTGTGTGTAAGTGTGTGTAAGTGCGTGTAAGTGCACGTAAGTGCGTGTAAGTGTGTATAAGTGCGTGTAAGTATATGAAAGTGTGTGTAAGTGCGTGTCACTACGTGTAACTGCATGTAAGTGCGTGTAAGTGCGTGTAAGTGCGTGTAAGTACGTGTAAGTACGAGTAATCGCATGTAAGTACGTGTATGTGTGTGTAAGTATGTGTAAGTACGCGTAAGTACGTGTAAGTGCATGTAAGTCCATGTAAGTACGTGTAAGTGCGTGTAAGTACGTGTAAGTGCGTGTAAGTGCGTGTAACTAACTGTAAGTTGATGTAAGTGCGTGTAAGCGTGTGTAAGTGAGGGTAAGTGCGTGTAAGTGCGTGTACGTACGGGTAAGTGCGGATAAGTGCGTGTAAGTGCGTGTAAGTACGTGTAAGTTCGTGTAAGTGCGTGCAAGTATGTGTAAGTGCCTGTAAGTACATGTAAGTGTATGTAAGTGTGTGTAAGTGCGTGTAAATATGTATAAGTACGTATAAGTGTGTCTAAGTGCATGTAAGTGTGTGTAAGTGCATGTAAGTACGTGTAAGTACGTGTAAGTGTGTGTACGTACGTGTAAGTGTGTGTAAGTATGTGTAAGTGTGTGTAAGTACGTGTAAGTGTGAGTAAGTGTGTGTAAGTACGTGTAAGTACGTGTAAGTGCGTATAAGTGCGTGTAAGTGCGTGTAAGTGCGTGGGTGCATGTAAGTGCGTGTACGTGCGGATAAGTGCGTGTAAGTGTGTGTAAGTGCGTGTAAGTGCGTGTAAATGTGTTTAAGTACGTGTAAGTGCGTGTAAGGGCATGTAAGTGCATGTAAGTATGCGTAAGTGCATGTAAGAACGTGTAAGTGCATGTAAGGGTGTCTACGTGCATGTAAGTACGTGTAAGAACGTGTAAGTGCGTGTAAGTGCGTATAAGTGCGTGTAAGTGTGTTTACATACGTGTAAGTGCGTATAAGTGTTAGTAAGTGCGTTTATGTGCATGAATGTGCGTGTAAGTGCGTGTAAGTGGGTATAAGTGTGTGTAAATTCATGTATGTACGTGTATGTGGGTGTCACTGCGTGTAAGTGGGTGCAAGTATGTGTAAATGCGTGTAAGTATGTGTCAGTGCGTGTCAGTGTGTGTCAATGCGTGTCAATACGTGTAAGTGTGTGTATAAGTGCGTGTGTAAGTATGTGTAAGTGCGTGTAAGTGCGTGTACGTGCGTGTAAGTGCGTGTAAGTGCATTTAAGTATGTTTAAGTGCGTCTAAGTGCGTGATAGTGCGTATAATGCCGTGTAAGTGCGTATAAGTTTGTGTAAGTGCATGTAAGTGCGTGTAAGTGCATGTCAGTGCGCGTAAGTACGAGTAAGTGCGTGTGAGTACGGGCCAGTGCGTGTAAGTGTGTGTATTTATGTGTAAGTGCGTGTAAGTGCGTGTAAGTGCGTACAAGTATGGGTAAGTGCATGTAAGTGCGTGTAAGTGCGTGTGGGTGCATGTGAGTACGTGTGAGTGCGTGTGAGTGCGTGTGAGTGCATGTGAGTGCATGTGAGTGCGTGAGAGTGCGTATGAGTGCGTGTAAGTGCGTGTAAGTGCGTGTAAGTATATGTAAGTGCGTGTAACTGTGTTCAAGTGTGTGCAAGTGCGTGCAAGTGCCTGTAAGTTCATGTAAGTGCGTGCAAGTGCATGCAAATGCGTGTAAGTGCATGTAAGTACGTGTGTGCGTGTGTCAGTGCGTGTATGTACGTGTATGTGCGTTGTATATGTGTAAGTGCATGTAAGTGCGTGTAAGTGCGTGTAAGTACGTGTAAGTGCGTGTAAGTGCGTGTTACTGTGTGTGAGTGCGTGTGAGTGCGTGTGAGCGCGTGTGAGTGTGTGTGAGTGCATGTGAGTGCGTGTGAGTGCGTGTGAGTGCGTGTGAGTGCGTGTGAGTGCGTGTGTGTGCGTGTAAGTGCGTGTACGTGCATAGGTACCCTAAGCACAAGCGCGGGTACCCTAGGCACAAGCGCAGGAATCCTAAGCACAAGTGCAGGTACCTAATGCCCAGGCGCAGGGATCCTAGGCACAGGTGCAGGTACCCTAAAAATAGGTGCAGGTACCCTATGCACAGGCGCAGGTACCCTAGGCATAGGCGCATGTACCCTAGGTACAGACGCAGGTATCCTAGGCACAGGGGCAGGTACCATAGGCACAGGCGCAGGTATTTTAGGCATAGGTGTAGGTACCCTAGGCACACGCGGCACAGGCGCAGGAGCCCTTGGCACAGGCGTAGGTAACCTGGGCACAGGTGCGGGTACCCTAGGCACAGGCGCAGGTATCCTAGGCACAAGCACAGGTACCCTAGGCATAGGCGTAGGTACCCTGAGCAAAGGTCCACGTATCCTAGGCACCGTCACGGGTACCCTAGGCATAGGCGTAGGTACCCTAGGCACAGGCGCGGGTACACTAGGCACAGGCGCAGGTACCCTAGGCAAAGGCGCAGGTACCGTATGCACAAGCGGAGGCACCCTAGGCACAGGCGCAGGTACCCTAGGCACAGGCCCAGGTACCCTAGGATTAGGCGCAGGTATCCTAGGCACAGGCGCAGGTACCCTAGGCATAGGCACAGGTACCCTAAGCACAGGCGTAGGTACCCTAGGCACATGCGCAGTCACTCTAGGCACAGGCACAAGTACACTTGGCGCAGGTGCAGGTACCTAGGCATAGGCGCAGGTACCCTAGGCATAGGCGCAGGTACCCGAGGCATAGGCGCAGGTAACCCGGGCACAGGCACAGGAACCGTACGCACATGCGGAGATACCCTAGGCACAGGCGCAGGTACCCTAGGCACAGGCGCAGTTACCCTAGGCAAAGGCGCAGGTACCCGAGGCACATGCGCATGTATTCTAGGGACAGGCACAAGTACCCTAGGCACAGGCGCAGGTACCGTAGGCACAGGCGCATGGACCTTACGCACAGACGCAGGTATCATAGAGATAGGCGCAAGTACCCTAGGCACAGGCACAAGTACCCTAGGCACATGCCTAGGTACCCTAGGTACAGGCGCAAGTACCCTAGGCACAGGCGTAGGTACCATAGGCACAGGCGCAGGTATTCTAGGCACAGGCGCAGGTACCCTAGGCACAGGCGCAGTCACACTAGGCACAGGCGTAGTCACCCTAAGCATAGACACAGGTACCCTTGGCACAGGTGCAGGTACCCTAGGCACAGGCGTAGGTACCTTGGGCACATGCGCAGGTACCCCAGGCACATGGGCAGGTAACCTAGGCACAAGGGCAAGTCCCGTAGGCACAGGCGCAAGCACCCTAGGTCAGGCCAAGGTTCCCTAGGCATAGGCGCAGGTACCCTAGGAACAGGCGCAGGTACCCCCGGCACAGGCGCAGGTACCCTAGGAACAGGCGCAGGTACCCTAGGCACAGGCGCATGTACCATAGGCACAGGCGCAGGTACCCTAAGCAGAGGCGCGGGTACCCTAAGCACAGGCGCAGGTACCCTTAGCAAAAGCGTAGGAACCCTAAGCACTTGCGCAGGTACCCTGGGCACTGGCGCACGGATCCTAGGCACAGGCACAGGTACCCTAGAGACAGGCGCACGTACCTTAGGCACAGGCGCAGGTACCCTACACAAAGGCGCAGGTACCCTAGGTACACGCGCAGGTACCCTAGGCACAGGTGCAGGTACCCTAGGGACGGGCGCAGGTACCCTAAGTAGAGGCTTAGGTACAGGCGCAGGTACCCTTGGCACAGGTGCAGGTAACCTAAGCATAGGCGCAGGTTCCCTAGGCACAAGCGTAGGAACCCTAAGCACAGGCGCAGGTACCATAGGCACAGGCGCACGGACCCCAGGCACAGGCATAGGTACCCTAGAGACAGGCGCAGGTACCTTAGGTACAGGCGCAGGTACCCTAGGCATAGGCGCAGGTACCCTAGGTACACGCGCAGGTACCCTAGGTACAGGCGCAGGTACCATAGGCACAATCGCACGTATTTAAGGCACAGGCGCAGGTACCCTAGGCACATGCGCAGGTACCCTAAGCACAAGCGCAGGTACCCTAGGCACGGGTGCAGGTACCCTAGAGATAGGCACAGGTACCTTAAGCATAGGCGCAGGTTCCATAGGCACAGGCGCAGGTACCCTAGGCACAGGCACAGGTACCCTAAGCACAAGCGCAGGTACCCTAGGCACAGGCGCAGGAACCCTAAGCACCGGCGCAGGTACCATAGGCACAGGCGCAGGGACCCTAGGCACAGGCGCAGGTACCCTAAAGACAGGCGCAGGTACCCTAGGCACAAGCGCATGTACCCTAGGTACAGGCACAGGTACCCTAGGTATAGGCGCAGGTACCCCAGGTACAGGCATGGGTACCACAGGCACAGGCGCAGGTACCCTAGGCACAGGCGCGCGTACCCTAAGCACAGGCGCAGGTACCATAGGCACAAGCGCAGGAACTCTAAGCACTTGCGCAGGTACCGTAGGCACTGGCGCACGGATCCTAGGCACAGGCACAGGTACCCTAGAGACAGGCGCAGGTACCATAGGCACAGGCGCAGGTACCCTACGCACAGGCGCAGGTAACCTATGTACACACGCAGGTACCCTAGGCACAGGTGCAGGTACCCTAGGGACGGGCGCAGGTACCATAACTAGAGGCTTAGGTACAGGCGCAGGTACCCTTGGCACAGGCGCGAGTACCCTAAGCACAGGCGTAGGTACCCTAGGCACAAGCGAAGGAACCCTAAGCACAGGTGCAGGTACCCTAGGCACAGGCGCACGGACCCTAGGCACAGGCAAAGGTACCCTAGAGACAGGCGCAAGTACCTTAGGCACAGGCGCAGGTACCCTAGGCACAGGCGCAGGTACCCTAGGTACACTCGCAGGTACCCTAGGTACAGGCGCAGGTACCATAGGCACAATCGCACGTATTCTAGGCACAGGCGCAGGTACCCTAGGCACAGGCGCAGGTACCCTAAGCACAGGCGCAGGTACCCTAGGCATAGGTGCAGGTACCCTAGGGACAGGCACAGGTACCCTAAGCATAGGCGCAGGTTCCATAGGCACAGGCGCAGGTACCCTAGGCA
>SZWC01001936.1:70937-81594 GCA_023375785.1 Penium margaritaceum
GGACTTGGAGCCGTCCTCATGCAGAACGGTCACCCAGTTGCGTATGAGAGCCGGAAGCTCATACCCGCGGAAACGCGGTACACGACTGGGGATCAAGAGCTCCTTGCGGTAGTACACGCTTTCAAGATGTGGCGTTGCTACCTTGAGGGTGCTGAAGGGGGTGTGACGGTCGTGACCGACCATAATCCATTGGTGTTTTTCCAACCGCACCCGAACCTGTCAAGACGACAGGCGCGTTGGAGCGAATACCTGAGTCGATTCTCGTTCACATGGGAATATCGGCCAGGACGCATCAATGTGGCCGATCCACTAAGCCGACAGCCTGTGGAAATAAAAGAAACCACCGAGATCAGTGGGTGTTTTATGGCCATTGCAACAGCAACCGTACAACCACCGGATCCCCCTGCACCTCTGCGTCAACCACCACGAGAGATTATCCATTACAACGGTTTTGTAAACAGGATCCGGATGGGATACTGTGTGGATTCTTGGTTTCAAGACTCTTGAAATCTTGACAAGTACGGCTTGGTGGAGGCCGCGGGAATCTTCTGGCACGGAGAACAAGTTGTTGTGCCAAACTCGGGAGACCTTCGAGCAAAGGTTATCTCCCAGTTCCACGACCCGCCGGTCGCAGGTCACGTGGGACCCCGAAAGACCGGACAGGCACTCTCGGACAACTATTGGTAGCCAGGGTGGAGTGTCGATGTCCGTAAGTATTGCATGACATGCGACCCATGTCTTCGGAGTAAGGCTAGTAACAAGAAGCCTGCGGGACTCCTCCAGCAGCTTCCCATTCCTGGGACTCCATGGGAGTGCGTCAGCATGGACTTAATTACTGGTCTTTCGGACACGGCCCGTGGCCATGATGCAATACTAGTGGTTGTGGATCTTTTGACGAAGATGACACACTTCATTCCTACAACCACTGACCTGAACGTAGAGGAGACCGCTCGTCTCTTCTTTGAGGGTGTCGTAAAGTACCACGGCTTGCCGTTGCGCATTATCTTGGATCGAGATCGAACATTTGCTAGTAAGTTCTGGCAAAAGATGCACGAGTACGTTGGCAACGAGTCGCAAATGTCGACAGCGTTTCACCCTCAAACAGATGGACAAATAGAGCGTATGAATCGCACTCTGGAGCAGATGCTGTGCATGTACGTGGACCCTGCCATGCATGATTGGGACGAATTCCTAGCACCGGCAGAGCTTGCGGTGAACAACTCGGTGAACGAGTCCACACAGTTCACACCGTTCGTGTTGAACAGTGGTCGGCATCCAGTGGTACCCTCTTCATTGGTGAAGAGTGGGAGTACAGGAGGGCAGGTCCCTTCTGCTCAAGCCTTTGCCGAGCGCATCGACTCCTTGTTACAGGAGGCGAAGGGTCACCTTCAAGCAGCTCGGCAGCGACAAAAGGCATATGCCGACAAAGGTCGCCGGGAGGTGTCGTTTGACATCGGTGACAAAGTGCTGCTTAGCACTAAAAACCTTCGGTTGAAGTCGCCAGGGACGAGAAAACTTCTACCGAAGTGGATTGGGCCGTTTCCCATTGTGGCATGTATCGGGCCAGTGGCATACCGATTGCTACTCCCGCCGAGTATGAAGATACATGATGTGTTTCATGTGAGCCTGCTGGCTCAATACACGGCAGAAGGAACCATTCAGCCACCGCCAGCAGTCCTGGCTGCCGACGGCCAATACGAGGTTCTTCGCCTACTCCAGCACCGAGAGCGTACTCTTCGGTCGCGCGTTGTCAGGGAGTACCTCGTTCATTGGGCCAGTTGTGGACCTGAACACAATTCATGGGAGCCCGAATCTCGGTTGCCCACAGGGGTGGTCAACGAGTACTAGAGCGAGCTTGCAGCTCGCACGGATCGACGCGTGGCAGGAGGTACCACCTGAACGCGGGAAAAGTGAACAACATTCCCACAGGGCAGCATTCATGGACAGCGACCATAGGAGGTTGGGGACGTCCAACATGGTTGTCGCGCGGACGCTCCAACGTAAAGGGGGGAGACCGCTAGCCGTGCTGACCTACAAGCTACAGCTTAGGTCTACGTACCATGCACGTGTTCATGTTTAGCTGGTGATTGAAATTATTAATTTTCTTTCACAATGTTGACAACTCACTACCTGGCATTATCACTTGTTGGTCATGAACCGGGACAGTTCATAATAAGTGGGGAGGAATGTAGCGGGAGGGCCAGTTCGGCCCTCCCACCTCGCGATAGCGAGGGGGTGGCTGCAAGCCACCCCTCGCTATCGCGAGGGCTGGCCGGTGGCCAGCCACTTGCTGGCTACCGGCCGGCCGGCGGCCGACCGGCTGGGTGGCCGGCGGCCGGTCAAATGACCGGCCGGCCACCCGCCGGCGAGCCATCGGCCGCCGATCGAGCTGGTGGCTCGATCGGCGGCCAGGAGGCCGTGAGGCCTTGAGGGACGAGGCCTGTGGCCTTGTGCCCTCGTCCTCGCTCACCCTCCTCGCTTGTGAGAACAAGCAAATACAAGGGATAGAGCGAGGAGCGAGGAGCGAGTAAAAAAACGAGAAAGATCGGCGCAAAATGGTCGATCGTGCCTCGCACGCGACGATTTCGCGCCGACGCGTCAAAACTGAAACTCGAGTTTGTTTAGGACAAACTACAAGTTTCTAAACCGGAAAACTCATGCAAACTCACGAGTTTGAGGTAAAAACCCCCGGTTTGGGTCCCAAAACCAGGGGTTTGGTTAAAAAATGGAAATGGGCCTCCGGAGACTCAAAATATTCGAGTCTCCCTGCTCTGGGTCGTTGATGACGATTGCCCCTCAGTCTCGCGAAGGGGGTAAACCCCTGACGCGGACTGAGAACGCCATTCTGCGAACTCCGACGACGACTTCAGAGCAGGAGCTGGAGACACGCCCGTTACACTTTGGTTTGCTGTGGCCCGGCTCTGGATTCTGTGACTCGTCGCTAGTTTCTATCACTTGGCTTTGGTTTTTGTGACATGTCTTTGGTTTTTGTGACCTGGTTCTGGTTTCTGAGATCCGTGTTTGGTTTATGTCACCTGGCTTTGGTTTTTGTGACGTGGCTTTGGTTTGTGTGACCCGGCTTCGGTTTCTATGACCCAGGTCTGGTTTCTGTGACCGGCTTTGGTTTCTGTGACCCGGCTTTGGTTTCTCTGACCCGGCTTTGGTTTCTGTGACCCGGCTTTGGTTTTTGTGACTCTGCGTTGGTTTCCGTGACCCGGCTTTGGTTTCTGTGACCTGGCTTTGGTTTATGTGTCCCGGCTTTGGTTTTTGTGACTCGGCTTTGGTTTTTGTTACCCGGCTTTGATTTCTGTGAACCGGCTTTGGTTTATGTGACCCAGCTTTGGTTTTGTGACCAGGCTTTGGTTTTTGTGACTCGGCTTTGGTTTTTGTTACCCGGCTTTGATTTCTGTGAACCGGCTTTGGTTTATGTGACCCAGCTTTGGTTTTGTGACCAGGCTTTGGTTTTTGTGACCCGGCTTTGGTTTTAGTGACCCGGCTTTGGTATCTGTGACCTGGCTTTGGTTTATGTGACCTCGCTTTGGTTTATGTGACCCCGCTTTGGTTTATGTGACCCGTCTTTGGCTATTGTGACCCGGCTTTGGTTGCTGTGACCTGGCTTTGGTTGCTATGACCTGGCTTTGGTTTCTGTGATCCGGCTTTGGATTCTGTGACCCGGCTGTGGTTTCTGTGACCCGGCTTTGGTTTCTATGACCGGGTTTTGGTTTCTGTGCTCCGGCTTTGGTTTGTTGACCCGGCTTTGGTTTCTCTGACCCGTGCTTGGCTTTTTGAGTAGTGACGAGAGGTACTCCTGCCAGAAATTGCAGTGAGGCATGGTGTGGTGTGAAGCGGTTCAGAGGTAGATTCTGTGGCTGAACAGATTTCTTGCAGGTTGGTTTTGAGTGGCGTCGGTGTAGTTGATGGAGAAGATGTTGCCGGAGAGAGGGGTTGTGGTGATGGCTGAAGATGAGAATGATTATGAGGACGATGGGCTGTTGAGTAATGGAATGTGAGTACTCGAGTGTTGAAGTGTTACCACAGCATTTTGCAAACTCTGCTGCGAGCTGGAGGAAGGCTCGGAGGATTGTTGGCCTGGTTTTTGAGTGAGGCGACTGACGACAGCTCTCGCGAGGCATCCAAGACAAAAGATTAAGAGCAGCATGATGGAGGTGTGGGAAGGTCGAGAAGGATGTGCGACCGTGCGGGTTGGGGTTGATGTGAAAAAGGAGGCAGTTGTGCGGGTCTGTGGATAGTGACGGCTCAGGCTCAAATGTCAGCTGCAAGAGACGAGGTAGATGAGGAATTATGTGCTTTGTTATGAATTGCTGCTGCTGCTACTCATGTTGCTCCTGTTGTTGCTTCTCGTATTGTGATGTTGCCACTCCACTGTACCCATACACAGTTCAGTGACGGTTTTGACACGATAGCTAGGGTGATGGAGCCGGAGAGGACTGCTTGTGAAGATGTGCTGCTGGTTTTGTGAGAGATGGTGCTACTGTTCGGTGCTGTTGCGGAGATGACCGGTGTGTGTTGATGGCTATTGGCAACGGCTTCAGTTGTGACAGAGGAGGATATGGGCTGTAGGAGCTTGGGGGTTGTGCCCATACACAGTCCCTTTGCTCCTGTAGGTGAGGAAGGTGACGGCGGCGGTGCAGCTGCTGCTGATCGATTGCGCGATTCGGCGGGCGTTTCAGGCATCAGTGATGATGATCTTGCTGCCAAGAGAGCCAGGAGCTTTTGCTCTGCTCTGATACCATGTCAGGAAACTGCATGAATAAGCAAGAGTGCTAGATGAGCAGATGAGATCAATGAGGAAGCGTTGGCAAAGATGCAGGTGTCTGACGATCTGCTGACATCACAGAACAATAGTACAAAGTGCAGAAGCTTGCTGATGACTCGATGAAGGAGCAAAGAAGCAGAGACAACAGAGCAAGATGCAGGAGTGGGGCCGGTGCCGCAAGGGCACAAGCCGATCTGGAGGAAGAACTGCAGAGTGTTGATGCTGGTTGCCACAACAAAGGATGCGGGCTGCCGGCATGGGCTATCCTTCGCAGCCGGGAGCGGGCAGTCGGGTCGTGGGGCAAACAGATGTGATAAGAAGGACAACGCCTCAGCAAATGAAGGCAAGCGCAACAAAGCTGGGACAACGAGTGATGATGGACGTCCAAAGGGATGGCTTATGGATGGACTGCCACAGCACCGAGATGCGGGCTGAAGGCCTCAGCATCGAGGTGTGGGCAAGTGGAAAGGCTGATGGTGTGCCACAGCGAAGAGCGGGCAGCAGAAACACAAGGCGAATGTCACAGCCAAGAGTCAAGCGGTAGAAAGCAAAAAGAAAATTCCACAGCCAAGAGGCGGGCAAAGTCATGAAACGCAAGAAGGTTGATATGACTACAAGAGAGAAGCACAGAAATGTACATGGAAGTCCTTGATAAGTGCTAGTGCTAGAAGAGAGTCTGTCTTAGTCCTTAGCTATGGTGGAGTGGCGGGAGCCGCCTTGCTTCTGCTGCTGCTGCTTCTTTAGAGGCGTTGCGATCTGGAGCTCCTTAGCACGTATGAGTGTTTGCGTGGGAGATTTGGCAGTCGTGCACGGTTCGGGAGTGCCACGTTTAGGCATTGGTTGTCGCGACATGAGGACCGAATCGCACGCATTGGTCACGTAACCGGTGTCGGCGGTTGGCCGATGCCGGTCAGTCTTTGTCGTTAATCGAACGTGCCTCGTCCATTTATCTCTTGCCGCTCGGAAGTGATCCTGTCCTTTTCCTCTTTTGACTTATTGGCTCGAACTAGGACAGTGTTCCGATGTACTGGTTGACATACGTCCCGAAGAGCTCTTTTTCGGCGAGTGTCTTGTGACCATTGCCACATATTTCCAACATTATTGCACCCTACTTACGCCCTACTGGCGCCCTACTTGCGCCCTAGTTGCGCCTTAGCTGGGAACTAGCTACGCCCTAGTTGTGCCCTAGTTGTGCCCTAGTTGCATCTTACTTGCGCCGTACTTGCACCCTAGCTGCGCCCTAGTCACGTCCTAGTCGCCCCTAGTTGCGCCTTAGTTACGCCTTAGTTGCGCCCTAGTTGCACCCTAGTTGCGTCCTACTTGTGCCCTAGTTGTGCCCTAGATCTGCCCTAGTTGCGTCATAGTTCCGGCCTAGTTGTGGCCTAGTTGCGCCCTAGTTACGCCCTAGATGTGCCCTAGTTGCGCACTAGCTGCGCCCTACTTGCTTCCTAGTTGCGCCCAAGTTGCGCCCTAGTTGCGCCCTAGTTGCGCCCTAGTTGCGCCCTACTTATGCCCTTCTTGTGCCCTATTCTCGCCCTACTTGTGCCTCAGTTGGGCATTAGCTACACCCTAGTTGTACCCTAGTTGCACCTTAGCTGCGTCCTACATGTGCCCTACTTGCACCCTAGTTGCGCCTTAGTTACGCCTTAGTTGCGCCCTAGTTGCTCCTTAGTTGCGCCCTAGTTGCGTCCTAGTTGCGCCCTAGTTGCGCCCTAGTTGCACCCTAGTTGCGCCCTAGTTGCGCCTTAGTTGCGCCCTAGTTGCGCCCTACTTGCGCCCTAGTTGAGCCCTTGTTGTGCCCTTGTTGCGCCCTCGTTGCACCCTCGTTGCGCCCTCGTTGCGCCCTCGTTGCGCTCAAGTTGCGCCCTAGTTGCACTCTTGTTACGCCCTAGTTATTCCCCACTTGTGATGTAGTTGCACCCTACTTGCGCCCTACTTGCGCCCTACTTGCGCCCTAGTTGCACCCTTTTTGCGCCCTAGTTGCGCCCTAGTTGCACCCTATTTGCGCCCTACTTACGCCCTAGTTGCGCCCTAGTTGCACCCTAGTTGCGCCCTAGTTGCGCCCTACTTGCGCCCTATTGGCACCATTCTTGCGCCTTAGTTGTGCCTTAGTTGGGCACTAAATACGCCCTATATGTGCCCGAGTTGCACCCTAGTTGCGTCCTACTTGTGTCCTACTTGCGTGCTAGTTGCGCCTTAGTTACACCTTAGTTGCGCCCAACTTGCACAGTAGTTGCAACCTAGTTGCGCCCTAGTTGCGCACTAGTTGTTCCCTAGTTGCGCCCTAGTTGCGCCCTGGTTGCGCCCCAGTTGCGCCCTAGTCGCTTCCTAGTTGCGCCCTAGTTGTGCCCTAGTTGCACCCTAGTTGCGACCTAGTTATGTCCTTGCTGTGCCCAAGTTGTGCCCTGGTTGCGCCCTAGTTGCACCCTAGTTGCGTCCTAGTTGCACCCTAGTTGTGCCCTAGTTGCGCCCTAGTTACACACTTGTTTCACCCTCATTGCGCCCTCGTTGTGCCCTAGTTGTGCCCTCGTTGCGCCCTTGTTGTGCCCTAGTTGTGCCCTCGTTGCGCCCTTGTTGTGCCCTAATTACGCCCTAGTTGCGCTCTAGTTGCACCCTCGTTGCGTCCTAGCTGCGCCCTAGTTGCGCCCTAGTTGCGCCTAGTTGCGCCCTAGTTGCGCCCTAGTTACACCCTTGTTTCACCCTCATTGCGCCCTCGTTGTGCCCTAGTTGTGCCCTCGTTGCGCCCTAGTTGTGCCCTAGTTGCGCCCTAGTTACACCCTTGTTTCACCCTCATTGCGCCCTCGTTGTGCCCTAGTTGTGCCCTCGTTGCGCCCTAGTTGTGCCCTAGTTGCGCCCTAGTTACACCCTTGTTTCACCCTCATTGCGCCCTCGTTGTGCCCTAGTTGTGCCCTCGTTGCGCCCTAGTTGTGCCCTAGTTGCGCCCTAGTTACACCCTTGTTTCACCCTCATTGCGCCCTCGTTGTGCCCTAGTTGTGCCCTCGTTGCGCCCTAGTTGTGCCCTAGTTGCGCCCTAGTTACACCCTTGTTTCACCCTCATTGCGCCCTCGTTGTGCCCTAGTTGTGCCCTCGTTGCGCCCTAGTTGTGCCCTAGTTGCGCCCTAGTTACACCCTTGTTTCACCCTCATTGCGCCCTCGTTGTGCCCTAGTTGTGCCCTCGTTGCGCCCTAGTTGTGCCCTAGTTGCGCCCTAGTTACACCCTTGTTTCACCCTCATTGCGCCCTCGTTGTGCCCTAGTTGTGCCCTCGTTGCGCCCTAGTTGTGCCCTAGTTGCGCCCTAGTTACACCCTTGTTTCACCCTCATTGCGCCCTCGTTGTGCCCTAGTTGTGCCCTCGTTGCGCCCTAGTTGTGCCCTAGTTGCGCCCTAGTTGCACCCTAGTTGCGCCCTAGTTGCGCCCTAGTTGCGCACTAGTTGCACCCTAGTTGCGCCCTAGGTTCGTCCTAGTTGCGCCCTAATTGTGCCCCAGTTGCGTCCTCGTTGCGCCCTAGTTGTACTCTAGTTGCCCCCTAGTTGCGCCCTAGTTGCGCCCGGACGCCCTAGTTGCGCCCTAGTAGTGCCCTACTTGCACCCTAGTTGCACCCTAGTTACGCACTAGTTGCGCCCTAGTTGTATCCTAGTTGCGCCCTAGTTGCGCCCTAGTTGCGAGCTACTTGCGTCCTGCTGGCGCCTACTTGCGCCCTAGTTGTCCCTCAGTTGGGCACTAGCTACGCCCTAGTTGTCCCCTAGTTGCGCCATTAGTTGCGTTTTACTTACGCCCTAGTTGCGCCTTAGTTGTGCCCTAGTTGCGCCCAACTTGCAGACTAGTTGTACCCTAGTTGCGCCCTAGTTGCGCCCTAGTTGCGCCCTAGTTACACCCTAGTTGCGCCCTTGTTGCGCCCTAGTTACGCCCTCGTTGCGCACTCGTTGCACCCTAGTTGCACCCTAGTTGCGCCCTAGTTGCGCCCTAGTTGCGTCCTAGTTGCCTCCAGTTGCGCCCTTATTGCGCCCTAGGTGCACCCTAGTTGCACCCTAGTTGCGCTCTAGTTGCCCCCTAGTTGCGCCCTAGTTGCGCCCTACTTGCGCCTTAGTTGGGCCCTAGTTGCGCCCTACTTGCGCCCTAATTACGCCCTAGTTGCGCCTAGTTGTGCCCTTGTTGCGTCCTTATTGCGTCTTAGTTGTGCCTTAGTTGCGCCCTAATTGCGCCGTACTTGCGCCCTGGTTGCACCCTTCTTGCATCCTAGTTGCGTCTTAGTTGCGCCTTAGTTGCGCCCTCGTTGCGCCTTTCTTGCACCCTTATTGCACCCCACTTACACCCTATTGGCGCCCTACTTGCGTCCTAGTTGCGCCTCACTTGGGCACTAGCTACACCCTAATTGTGCCCTAGATGCGCCCTAGTTGCAACTTACTTGCACCCTACTTGCGCCCTAGTTGCACCCTAGTTGCGCCCTAGCTGCGCCCTAGACACGCCCTTGTTTCGCCCTCATTGCGCCCTCGTTGCGCCCTAGTTGCGCCTCAGTTGGACACTAGTTACACCCTAATTGTGCCCTAGATGCGCCCTAGTTGCATCTTACTTGCGCCCTTCTTGCGCCTTCATTGCACCCTACTTACACCCTATTGGCGTCATTCTTGCGCCCTAGTTACGCCTCAGTTGGGCACTAGCTACACCCTAATTGTGCCCTATATGCGCCCTAGTTGCGTCTTACTTGCACCGTACTTGCGCCCTAGTTGCACCCTAGTTGCGCCGTAGTTGCGCCCTAGTCACGTCCTTGTTTCGCCCTCATTGCGCCCTCGTTGCGCCCTAGTTGCGCCTCAGTTGGGCACTAGCTTTACCCTAATTGTGCCCTAGATGCGCCCTAGTTGCGTCTTACTTGCGCCCTTCTTGCGCCCTTATTGCACCCTACTTACACCCTATTGGCACCCTACTTGCGCCCTAGTTGCGCCTCAGTTGGTCACTAGCTACACCCTAATTGTGCCCTAGATGCGCACTAGTTGCGTCTTACTTCCATCCTACTTGCGCCCTAGTTCCACCCTAGTTGCGCCCTAGTTGCGCCCTAGTTCCACCCTAGTTGCGCCCTAGTTGCGCCCTAATCACGCCCTTGTTTCACCCTCATTGCGCCCTCGTTGCGCCGTAGTTGCGCCCTCGTTGCGCCCTTGTTGCGCCCTAGTTACGCCCTAGTTGCGCTCTAGTTGCGCCCTAGTTGCGTCCTAGTTGCGCCCTAGTTGCGCCCTAGTTGCGCTCTAGTTGCGGCCTGGTTACGCCCTAGTTGCACCCTAGTTGCACCCTAGTTTTGGCCTAGTTGCACCCTAGTTGCGCCCTAGTTGCGCCCTTGTTGCGCCTTAGTTGTGCCCTAGTTACACCCTACTTGCACCCTACTTGCCCCCTAGTTGCGCCCTACTTGCACCCTAGTTGCGTCTTAGTTGCGCCCTAATTGCGCCCTAGCTGTGCCTCAGTTGGGCACTAGCTATGCCCTAGTTGTACCCTACTTGCTTCCAAGATGCGTCCTACTTGTGCCCTACTTGCGCCCTAGTTGCGCCTAAGTTGTGCCCAAGTTGCGCCTAGTTGCGTCCTAGTTGCGTCCTAGTTGCGCCCTAGTTGCGTCCTAGTTGCGCCCTAGTTGCCCCCGGTTGCGCCCTAATTGTACCCTAGTTGCGCCCTAGTTGCGCCCTAGTTGTGCCCTAGTTGCGCCCTAGTTGCGCCCAAGTCGCGCCCTAGTCGCGCCCTAGTTGCGCCCTAGTTGCGCCCTAGTTGCGCAATGGTTGCACCCTAGTTGCGCCCTAGTTCCGCCCTATTTGCGCCCTAGTTGTGCCCTAGTTGCTTCCTGGTTGCGCCCTAGTTGCGCTCTAGTTACCCCCTAGTTGCGCCCTAGTTGCGCCCGAGCGC
>SZWC01001936.1:88320-123360 GCA_023375785.1 Penium margaritaceum
TGCGCCCTACTTGCACCCTACTTGCGCCCTAGTTGCGCCTCAGTTGGGGACTAGCTACGCCCTAGTTGTACCCTAGTTGCGCCCTAGTTGCGTCCTACTTGTGCCCTATTTGTGCCCTAGTTGCGCCTTAGTTGCGCCCTAGTTGCGCCCTAGTTGCGCCCTAGTTGCGTCCTAGTTGCGCCCTAGTTGCGCCCTAGTTGCGCCCTAGTTGTGCCCTAGTTGTGCCTAGTTGCGCCCTAGTTGCACCCTAGTTGCGCCCTAGTTGCCCCCAGTTGCGCCCTAATTGCGCCCTAGTTGCGCCCTAGTTGCGCCCCAGTTGCGCCATAGTTGCGTCCTAGTTGCGTCCTAGTTGCGCACTAGTTGCACCCTAGTTGCGCCCTCGTTGCGCCCTAGTTGCGTCCTAGCTGCGCCCTAGTTGCGCCCTAGTTGCCTCCTTATTGCGCCCTTGTTGCGCCAGGGCGCCCTAGTTGCGTCCTAGTTGCGTCCTAGTTGTGTCCTACTTGCACCCTAGTTGCACCCTAGTTACGCACTGGTTGCGCCCTAGTTGCGTCCTAGTTGCGCCCTAGTTGTGCCCTAGGTGCACCCTACTTGTGCCCTACTGGCGCCTACTTGCATCCTAGTTGCGCCTCAGTTGGGCACAAGCTACGCCCTAGTTGTCCCCTAGTTGCACCCATAGTTGCGTATTACTTACGCCCTAGTTGCGCCTTAGTTGCGCCCTAGTTACGCCCAACTTGCAGACTAGTTGCACCCTAGTTACGCCCTAGTTGCGCCCTAGTTGCGCCGTAGTTGCACCCTAGTTGCACCCTAGTTGCGCCCTAGTTACTCCCTCGTTGCGCCCTCCTTGCGCCCTAGTTCCAACCTAGTTGCGCCCTAGCTGCGCCCTAGTTGCGCCCTAGTTGCACCCAGTTGCGCCCTAATTGTGCCCTAGTTGCGCCCAAGTTGCACCCTAGTTGCGCTCTAGTTGCGCCCTAGTTACGCCCTAGTTGCGTCCTGGTTGCGCCCTGGTTGCGCCCTAGTTGCGCCCTAGCTGCGCCCTGGTTTTGCCATAATTACGCCCTAGTTGTGCCTAGTTGCGCCCTAGTTGCGCCCTTGTTGCGCCTAAGGTGTGCCCTAGTTGCGCCCTACTTGCGCCTTACTTGCGCCCCACTTTCACCCTTCTTGCATCCTAATTGCGTTTTAGTTGCGTCCTTGTTGCGCCCTAGTTGCGCCATTCTTGCGCCCTTATTGCACCCTACTTACACCCTATTGGCGCCCTACTTACGCCCTAGTTGCGCCTCACTTGGGCACTAGGTACGCCCAAATTGTGCCCTATATGCGCCCTAGTTGCGTCTTACTTGCGCCCTACTTGCGCCCTAGTTGCATCCTAGTTGCGCCCTATTTGCATCCTTGTTGCGCCCTAGTTGCGCCCTAGTTGCGCCCTAGTTGCGCCCTAGTTGCAGCCTGGTTTCGAACAGCTTGCAACCTGCTTGCGCCCTACTTGCATCCTACTTCCGCCTCAGTTGGGGACTAGCTACGTCCTATTTGTACCCTAGTTGTACCCTAGTTGCGTCCCATTTGTACACTATTTGTGCCCTAGTTGCGCCTTAATTGCGCCCTAGTTGCGCCCTAGTTGCACCCAAGATGCGCCCTAGTTGCGCCATAGTTGCGCCCTAGTTGCGCCCTAGTTGTGCCCTTGTTGCGCCCTAGTTACACCCTAGTTGCGCCCAAGCCGCACCCTAGTCGCACCCTAGTTGCGCCCTAGTTGTGCCCTAGTAATGCCCTAGTTGCGCCATAGTTGCGCCCTAGTTGCGTCCTAGTTGCCCCCAGTTGCGCCCTAATCGCAACCTAGTTGTGCCCTAGTTGCACCCTAGTTGCAACATAGTTGCGCCCTATTTGCGCCCAAGTCGCGCCCTATTCGTGCCCTAGTCACGCCCTAGTTGCGCCCTACTTGCGCACTAGTTGCATCCTAGTTGCACCCTAGTTGCGCCCTAGTTCCGCCCTAGTTGTACCCAAGTTGCGTCCTAGTTGCGCCCTTGTTGCGCCCTAGTTGCCCCCTAGTTGCACCCTTGTTGCATCCAGGTGCCATAGTTGCGCCCTAGTTGCGCCCTACTTGTACCCTAGTTGCACCCTAGTTATGCACTAGTTGCGCCCTAGTTGCATCCTAGTTGCGCCCTAGTTGCGCCCTAGTTGCGCCCTAGTTGCGCCCCACTTGCACCTTTTTGGCGCCTACTTGCGCCCTAGTTGCGCCTCAGTTGGGCACTAGCTACGCCCTAATTGTCACCCACGTGTGCCCTAGTTGCACCCTAGTTGCGTCCTACTTGCGCCCTAGTTGCACCTTAGTTGCGTCCTAGTTGCACCCAACTTGCACTCTAGTTGCACCCTAGTTGCGCCCTAGTTGCACCCTAGTCGCACCTTGGTTGCGCCCTAGTTGCGCCCTAGTTGCGCCCTCGTTGCACCCTCATTACACCCTAGTTGCGCCCTAGTTGCGCCCTAGTTGTGCCCTAGTCGCGTCCTAGTTGCGCCCTAGTTACACCCTAGTTACGCCCTTCTTACGCCCTTATTGCACCCTACTTACGCCCTACTGGCGCCCTACTTGCGCCCTAGTTGCGCCTTAGTTGGGCACTAGCTACGCCCTAGTTGTGTCCTAGTTGCGCCCTAGTTGCGTCTTACTTGCATCCTACTTGCGCCCTAGTTGCGCCCTAGTCGCGTCCTAGTCGCGCCCTAGTCGCGCCCTAGTTGCGCCTTAGTTGTGCCCTAGTTGCACCCAAGTTGCACCCTAGTTGCGCCCTAGTTCCACTCTAGTTGTGCCCTAGTTGCGTCATAGGTGTGTCCTAGTTGCGCCCTAGTTGCGCCCTAGTTACGTCCTAGATGTGCCCTAGTTGCGCCCTAGTTGCGCCCTACTTGCGCCCTAGTTGCGCCCTAGTTGCGCCCTAGTTGCGTCCTACTTGCGCCCTAGTTGCGCCCTACTCTCGCCCTAGTTGCGCCTCAGTTGGACACTAGCTACGCCTTGGTTGTACCATAGTTGCAACGTAGCTGCGTCCTACTTGCGCCCTAGTTGTGCCTTAGTTGCGCCTTATTTTTACCTTAGTTGTGCCTTAGTTGCGGCCTAGTTGCGCCCAAGTTGCGCCCTAGTTGCGCCCTAGTTGCACCCTAGCTGCGCCCTAGTTGCGTCCTAGTTGCGCCTTAGTTGCGCCCTAGTTGTGCCCTAGTTGCGCCCTAGTTGCGCCCTTGTTGTGCCCTTGTTGTGCCCTCGTTGTACCCTCGTTGCGCCTTCCTTGTGCCCTCATTGCACTCAAGTTGCGCCCTAGTTACACCCTTGTTACACCCTAGTTGTGCCCCACTTGTGCCGTTGTTGCACCCTACTTGCGTCCTACTTGCGCCCTACTTGCGCCCTAGTTGCATCCTTTTTGCGCCTTAGTTGCGCCCTAGTTGCGCCCTAGTTGCGCCCTAGTTGCGCCCTAGTTGCGCCCTAGTTACACCCAAGTTGCGGCCTAGTTGCTCCCTAGTTGCGCCCTAGTTGCGCCCTAGTTGTGCCATAGCTACGCCCTAGTCGCAGGCTAGTCTTGCCCTAGTCATGCCCTAGTTGCGCCCCAGTTGCGCCCTAATTGCGCTCTAGTTGCACCCTATCTGCGCCCTTATTGCACCCTACTTGCGCCCTACTGGCACCCTTCTTGCGCCCTAGTTGTGCCTTTGTTGAGCACTAGCGACGCCCTAGTTGTGCCCTAGTTGCGCCCTAGTTGCCTCCTACTTGTGCCCTACTTGCGCGCTAGTTGCGCCTTAGTTGCACCTTAGTTGTGCCTAACTTGCACACCAGTTGCACCCTAGATGCGCCCTAGTTGTGCCCTATTTTTGCCCCAGTTACGCCCAAGTTGTGCATTGGTTGCGCCCCACTTGCGCCCTAGTTGCCTCCTAGTTGCGCCCTAGTTGCACCCTAGTTACGCCCTAGTTGCGACCTAGTTGCGTCCTAGTTGTGCCCAAGTTGTGCCCTAGTTGCGCCCTAGTTGCACCCTAGTTGCGTCCTAGTTGTACCCTAGTTGCGCCCTAGTTGCGCCCTAGTTGCGCCCTTGTTGCATCCTCGTTGCGTCCTCGTTGCGCCCTAGTTGCGCCCTCGTTGCGCCCTTGTTGCGCCCTAGTTGCATCCTAGTTGTGCTCTAGTTGCGCCCTAGTTGCGACCTAGTTGCGCCCTAGTTGCGCCATAGTTGCGCCCTAGTTGCGCCCTAGTTGCGCCCAAGTTGCGCCCTAGTTGCGCCCTAGTTGTGCCCTAGTTGCGCCCTAGTTACGCCTTAGTTGCGCCCTTGTTGCGCCTTAGTTGTGCCCTAGTTGCGCCCTAGTTGCGCCTTAGTTGCACCCTTGTTGCGCCTTAGTTGTGCCCTAGTTGCGCCCTAGTTGCGCCTTAGTTGCACCCTTGTTGCGCCTTAGTTGTGCCCTAGTTGCGCCCTAGTTGCGCCCTAGTTGCGCCCTAGTTGCGCCCTAGTTGCGCCCTAGTTGCGCCCTAGTTGCGACCTAGTTGCGCCCTAGTTGCGCCATAGTTGCGCCCTAGTTGCGCCCTAGTTGCGCCCAAGTTGCGCCCTAGTTGCGCCCTAGTTGTGCCCTAGTTGCGCCCTAGTTACGCCTTAGTTGCACCCTTGTTGCGCCTTAGTTGTGCCCTAGTTGCACCCTACTTGCGCCCTACTTGCGCCCTAGTTGCGCCCTACTTGCACCCTAGTTACGTCTTAGTTGCGCCCTACTTGCGCCCTAGTTGTGCCTCAGCTGGACACTAGCTATGCCCTAGTTGTACCCTACTTGCGCCCTAGATGCGTCCTACTTGTGCCCTATTTGCGCCCTAGTTGCGCCTTAGTTGCCCCCTAGTTGCGACCTAGTTGCGCCCTAGTTGCACCCTAGTTGCGCCCTAGTTGCGCCATAGTTGCGCCCTATTTGCGCTTTAGTTGCGCCCTAGTTGCGCTCTATTTGTGCCCTAATTGCGCAATAGTTGTCCCCAGTTGCGCCCTCATTGCGCCCTAGTTGCGTCCTAGTTACGCCCTAGTTGCGTCCTAGTTGCGTCCAAGTCGCACCCTAGTCGCGGCTTAGTCGCGCCCTAGTTGCGCCCTAGTTGCACACTAGTTGCATCACAGTTGCGCCCTAGTTGCGCCCTAGTTGCGCCCTAGTTGTGCCCTAGTTACATCCTAGTTGCGCCCTAGTTGCACCCTAGTTGCAACCTAGTTGCGCCCTAGTTGCGCCCTAGTTGCACCCAGCGCCCTAATTGCGCCCTAGTTGCGCCCTAGTTACGCCCTAGTTGTGCCCTAGTTGCACCCTAGTTGCGGCCAAGTCGCGCCCCAGTCGCGCCCTAGTCGTGCCCTAGTTGCTCTCTAGTTGCGCACTAGCTGTACCCTAGCTGCGCCCTAGTTGCTCCCTATCCCAGTCCCGATCCCAGTCCTGATCCCATTCCCCATCCCAGTCCCAATCCAAGTCCCGATCCCAGTCCCGATCCCAGTCCCGATCCCAGTCCCGATCCCAGTCCCGATCCTAGTCCCGATCCCAGTCCCGATCCCAGTCCCGATCCCAGTCCCCATCCTAGTCTTGATCCTAGTCTCGATCCTCGTCCCGATTCCAGTCCCGATCCCAGTCCCGATCCTAGTCTTGATCCCAGTCCCGATCCCAATCCCGATCCTAGTCCCGATCCCAGTCCGTATCCTATTCCCAATCCCAGTCCCGATCCCAGTCTCGACCCCAGTCCCAATCTTAGTCTCGATCCCAATCCCGATCCCTGTCCCCATCCCAGTCCCGATCCCAGTCCCGATCCGAGTCCGGATCCCAGTCCTGATCCCAGTCCCGATCCCAGTTCGATCCCAGTCCTGATCCCAGTCCTGATCCCAGTCCCGATCCAAGTCCTGATCCCAGTCCCGATCCCAGTTCGATCCCAGTCCTGATCCCAGTCCTGATCCCAGTCCCGATCCAAGTCCTGATCCCAGTCCCAATCCCATTCTCTATCCCATTCCCGATCCTAGTCCCGATCCTAGTCCCGATCCCAGTCCCGATCCCAGTCCTGATCCCAGTCCTGATCCCAGTCTTGATCCCAGTCCCGATCCCAGTCTTGATCCCTGTCCCACTCCCGGTCCAAGTCCAAGTCCTAGTCCCACTCCCAGTCCCAGTCCCAGTCCCAGACCAAGTCCCAGTCCCAAACCCAGTCCCCTTTTGAGTCCCAGTCCCAGTCCCAAACCCGGTCCTGGTCCCATTCCCAGTCCTAGTCCCAGTCCCAGACCCAGTCCTAGTCCCAATCCCAGTCCTAGTCCAAATCCCGGTCCCGGTTCCAGTCCCAGTCCCAGTCTCGATCCCAGTCCCGTCCCAGTCCCAGTCCCAGTCCCAGTCCCAGTCCTAGTCCCAATCCCACTCCCAGTCCCAGTCCCAGTCCCACTCCCAGTCCCAGTCCCAGTCCATATTTGTACCCTAGTTGCACCTTAGTTTCGCCCTAGTTGCGCCCTAGTTGCGCCCTAGGTGCGCCATAGTTACGCACTAGTTACGCCCTAGTTGTGAACCGGGCTCGGTGTGCTAGCCTCAACCGGATGGTGGAGGCACCAACCGGCGGCAACGGCGACCAAGGGGAGGCTGGTGCACACCAACCCGGTGTTGCGGAAGCGTGGGATCGTGTGGTACAGTGGGAGTAAATTATACTTGTTATTCAAGTGTCAACATACAAGACTATATGTACATGATGACACATCCTAGGCGACCCGAGGTCGCCGAGCCGTGCGTGGCTCCGTATGGGCCTGGGATGAGCGTTATTGCTCCAGCATCACGTAGCTCATCTTCCCAGCTTTCCAACGCACCAAGAAGCGCATCATTCCGTGGAGGAACGGCCGAGATATGGCCGTTTCCGTGAACCACGATAATCTGCCGCTGGCAGCACCACTAGCGGCGGTGACGGCCGCCCGAAGCGCCCTTGCTGGTTATAACACATCGAGGCGCCATTCCGAAGCACCCTTGGCCCTCAATGATCCTTGACTCATTGACTATCCAGGCCCCAAGGTGCGCTTCGGCTTTGTTGGGTCTTCCGAGGGTCGAGCCCCAGTCTTTGGGGATGATTTCCCGTCACCTTTTTCCCCTCGGATGTCCAACCTTTGGCCGGGCGTATCTTCCTGAATTCTTGATGGATCGACCCCGTTCTTGGGTCGATCTCTCACGGTTTTTCCTGTAGATTCCAAATCCACAGTCAGATTAGACATTCAAGGAAGCCACAAGCCGTAATCAGTGCCGTTGGCACTGCCCGGCTTACACTACCCCCCCCTTTAGGAGCGAGCCGTCCCGGTTCGCTCTTGATAGTTCCGGAGGATGGCATTCACCCCGCCAACATTGAAGTTGCGGGCCGGCTCCCATGAGTTGTGGGCTGCACCGTAGCCCTTCCATTTGACCAGGTACTCCCATCCACGGCCACGACGACGGTGGTCAAGGATGGCCTCCACCTCAAACTCTTGCTCGCCCTCGATCACCACTGGAGGGGGAGGCTCACAGCTGCGGCCAGGAAAATGCTCAGCTGGATCATGGTAGAGCTTGAGCTTGGAGATGTGGAACACATCGTGGACAGGCATGGAAGGCGGAAGAGCCAACCGTACCACCACGGGTGTCCTCATTTCGAGCACCTGGAACGGACCAAGCCACCGGGGTTTTAACTTGTCGGACCGGATCCCGCGAAGCTTGACGTGCGCGCTGTTGAGAAGCACGCGATCACCGACCTTGAGCGTTACGTCCACGCGTCATCGGTCCGCTTGCACTTTCTGTTGCTCTTGCGCCTTCTTCAATGCATGCCGCGTTGCCGCCCAAATCTGCTGGAAGTCATGTGCGGTAGACTCCACCGCGGGCAGATTGCTTGCGACGTGCAAACTGAGGGGCGTGGCGGGCACCGTCCCGTTCACCACCTCAAATGGCGCCTTGCCGGTGGAGGCGGATGTGGCAGAGTTATACGCCAATTCAGCGACCGGCAATCGCTGGTCCCACGCCGTCTCGTCCGGATCACCCACTGTACGGAGGAGCTGCTCCAGCGTCTGGTTCGTCCGCTCCGTTTGCCCGTCAGTTTGGGGATGAAAACTGGTCGACAGCTGCACCTTGCTGCCGTACCGCTCCATGAGTTCTCGCCAGAACTTGCTTGTGAAACGCGGGTCACGGTCGCTCACAATGGACCGNCACCACGTGCTCGAGGAACAGCCGAGCCGTGCCTTCCGCGCTCACCGTATCACGCGTCGCAATGAAGTGCGACATCTTGCTGAAGCGATCCACCACCACCAACACCGCATTGTGGCCTGCCGCTGTCGTGGGCAAACCCGCGATGAAATCCATGGAGATGTCCTGCCACGGCTGCTCGGGAATGGGCAAGGGTTGGAGGAGACCCGGGGTCTTTGTCCTCCTCGCCTTGTGGCGTTGGCACACGTCACAACTCCGGCAGAATTCAGCCACTTCCGACGACATGGTGGGCCACCAAAAGAAGCGAGCCACCGTCTTCAATGTCTTGTCGACGGAGAAGTGACCGCTTGGGCCACTGTCATGGCACTCCTCCAAAATCAGCTGCCGAAGTGCGGGCGCCGCGGGAACCACCACCTGTTGCGTGCCGCGCCGTCGCCAATACGGCGCCTCGAAGAAAAATCTCCGAGCGTCGTACTCCCCATGCGCCTCGTATCCCTCCGTGAAGAGCTTCACAAGGAAGGCATCCTCGTGGATGGTGAGAGACGCGACCCGCATCATCAGGTCCGGTCGCCGTGAGAGTGCGTTGGCTGGGTTGATGCAACCCGGCCGGTACACGATCTCGTAGTCGAAGTGCGACTCGAGGTACTCCACCCAACGCGCTTGCCGCCGACTCAGGTTCGGCTGCGTCTTGAAGTACTTCAACGCGTGGTGGTCGGTGTAGACCGTGCATTTCCGTGCCTCGAGGTAGCACTGCCAGTTCTTGAAGGCTGCGACCACGGCGAGCATCTCCTTGTCATGGGTGGCGTATTTCAGCTCCGCCCCGTGCAACTTGCACGAGTAGTAGGCGACCGGCTGCGACCCGTTCCCAAAGTCCTGCAAAAGGATTCCACCAATGGCCAGGTCCGATGCATCCGTCGCCATTTCAAACTCACGGCCGCTGTCGGCCAAGTGCAAGGCCGGCGCGGAGGTCAGAGCCCGTTTGAGATTCTCAAAGGCTTCTTGTTCGATAACTCCCCAACTCCACTCGCGATCCTTGCGAGTGAGATTGGAGAGTGGCGCTGACACTCCCGCGTAGCCAAGGATGAACCTGCGGTAGTAGTCGCAAAAACCAAGGAACACTTGCACATCATGCACATTACACAACTTTGGCCACTCTTGTACGGCCGACACTTTGCGCGGGTCCATGGCAATCTGTC
Organism: Penium margaritaceum; assembly: GCA_023375785.1. NCBI lineage: Eukaryota > Viridiplantae > Streptophyta > Zygnematophyceae > Desmidiales > Peniaceae > Penium > Penium margaritaceum. The sequence goes on from SZWC01001936.1 coordinate 97,647, forward strand.
CATTGCCAATGATGTGTCCAAGGAATTCAACTTTACCCACCGCGAACTCACACTTAGAGAGTTTTGCAAAAAACTTCTCCTTCCTCAAAATCTCGAGGACCTTCTTCACATGCTCCTCATGCTCCGCCGCCGTCCTGCTATACACCAAGATGTCGTCGAGGTACACCACCACGGAGTCATCCAAGTACCGCCTGAAGATGTTGTTCATTGCCGCCATGAAGGTGGCCGGCGCATTGGTCAACCCGAAAGGCATCACGAGGAACTCGTAGTGACCATAGCGGGTGCGGAAGGCCGTCTTTTCAACATCATCTGCTGTGATGCGGATCTGGTGGTAGCCGGAACGGAGGTCGATCTTTGTGAAGAAGCGAGCCGCACGGAGCTGATCAAAGAGCTCCTCAGCTCGTGGAAGCGGGTACCGGTTCTTGATGGTCAACTCGTTCAACGCCCGGTAGTCCACGCACATGCGCATCTCCCCCGTCTTTTTCTGCACAAACAAGACAGGTGCAGCGTAAGGAGACAAGGATGGGCGGATGAAACCCTGCTCCGTCATCTCGGTCAGCTGCTTCTTGAGCTCCTGCAGCTGCGCGTCGCTCATGCGGTACGTTGCACGAACAGGCGAGCGTACTCCAGGTTTGAGGTCGATGCGATGGTCCACGTCTCGCTTTGGTGGCAGACCCGCCGGGAGGGTGTCGGGGAACACGTCCTCGAACTCCGTACACACCTTCCGAAGCCCCTCAGGCACCGCGGCAAACTTGCCTTGGACCCCCGGCTGCTTACGAGTCACCCCATTCGCCACAGCAGGCGCCATGTCCTCTGGTTCGTCGAAATCGTCCTCCACGTCTCGCACGAACGCCAGAAAAATTTGCTCCTTTTTTCGAATTGCGCGCTTGAGCTGCACCAAGTTCAGCATCATTGGCGCCGATTCCTCCTTGCGAGGCACCGTCTGCTGCGGCGCTTCCCCCTCGCAAGTCTCCTCCTCCGCGGCCTCTTCCTCGGACCACGTAGGCAGGGGATACTCCTTGTCTCCGAACTTGACTGAGACGGTGCGCGCCTCCCAATCGACGACGGGGTTGTACTTGTGGAGGAAGTCACGACCGAGGATCACATCGTAATCCTTCATCGGGCACACCCGGTATACAGTCGTTATGCAAAGCTTCCCCACGCGAATGGAGAGGGGACGGGCCAGGTACCCCACTTCAATCGTGCCGTCCACTTGGTTAGCGGTCCGCTTCTTGCTCGTGAGCGCAAGGCCCCACTTTTGAGCACACTCCATGCTCACAAAACTGTGGCTCGCGCCACAATCCAGCAGGCTCCCCACCTTCCCCTTGACGCCTTTCACTCGTGCCTCCAAGAGAAGTGCGGGCTGCTCCTCCTCATACCCCGTGTCCCATGCCTTGACCTCGGAAACCCCCTTAATTGCCGCAAGGCGTTCGGGTGGGCAGTCAACTGGCGGTTTGGGCTGAGAGGAGCCAGGAGTAATGCCATCTACTCCCGGCTCTCCTCGTTTCCCGACTCCTTCGTTGCTTTATCCGCTTCCTTTGTGGCTTGCTTCCCCTTCCCTTGCCGCTTACCCTTGCCGTCGCCCTTCTTTGAACTCTGACAGTCACGCGCAATGTGGCCAGGCTTGCCACAATTGTAGTACTTGCGCTGTTGTAACGCTCCGATCTCCATGGGCGTGACGTCGCTCTCGGTCTGCTTGCCATAACCACCACCAAAAGAGTTGTGACTGTTGGCATGAGCCTGTTGCACGCGCGAATCGTACCGTTTGGCTGCTGCAATCATTGCCGACAGGTCGTCGTTGAGGTCGTGCATTACCGTCACAGCACGGGCGTCGTTCTTGAGGCCGTTGCTGTAGTGGAAGCACAATTTGTGGGAGTCGAAACCACAGTTGGCGACGATCTCACGAAACCTGCAGGTATATTCGGCAACGCCGCCAGTTTGGCAAAGCCGACGCAACTTGGCACGTGCATTGTTACTCACGTCACCCACGGTGAAGCACTTGATGAACGACTCCGTGAACTCCTTCCACGAGGTCGGCCATTTCAGGGTAGGGTCGCCACTGCTGCACGTTGGAGCCGATGGGGTTGAGATTCCGGTCGCGGCCGCAATGCCGGCGACCATTGCTGCTCCACTGCCGTGTGGATTGGACCGCATCACATCGGCCCACCAATCCAACGATGCCCCTCTCAACAGGGTCACGGTATAGTCGCGGCGCGCCTCGTACCTTGAGGCATCCACGCCGATGGCGGTGAAGTACAATTCCAGTCCGAGTATCCAAGCGTGTGGAGCTGGCCCATCCTTCTTCGATGGGTCGAATGACTCCGGCTTGGGCAGGCTCGGGACGCCCACCGCAGGTACGTTTGCGGTGGCAACTGCCACTGGTGTTGGCACTGGACGCTTCGCGAACTCTTCATTGAGGTACGCATTTTGCTTCTCCAACAAGTCCATCTTGGCCTGCATATCGGCAAGCAACTTCTGCAGCGCTGCGGCTGCTGTCACTTTGCCTTGCGCGTCAAGCGCCGCAGCCAATGAGGACGAGCCGGATGAAGTCATCTTTGCGTCCGGTGCAACTTCTTCCTCAACGGGTCCTCCGGTTACCGCCTTGTCACCGGAGTGCGTGGTTGGCCTTGGGCACAAATCCGCCAAAGAGACGAGATGCGTGCTGGTCTACGCTGACCAGGAGAGGTTGCCACGTAGATGATTGTGCCCCTGAGCCAAGGGTGGCTCTGATACCAAGTGTGAACCGGGCTCGGTGTGCTAGCCTCAACCGGATGGTGGAGGCACCAACCGGCGGCAACGGCGACCAAGGGGAGGCCGGTGCACACCAACCCGGTGTTGCGGAAGCGTGGGATTGTCTTGGGGGAGCACGGAAACACGTGTGGCACAGTGGGAGTGAATTGTACTTGTTATTCAAGTGTCAACATACAAGACTATATGTACATGATGACACATCCTAGGCGACCCGAGGTCGCCGAGCCGTGCGCGGCTCCGTATGGGCCTGGGATGAGCGTTATTGCTCCAGCATCACGTAGCTCATCTTCCCAGCTTTCCAACGCACCAAGAAGCGCATCATTCCGTGGAGGAACGGCCGAGATATGGCCGTTTCCGTGAACCACGATAATCTGCCGCTGGCAGCACCACTAGCGGCGGTGACGGCCGCCCGAAGCGCCCTTGCTGGTAATAACACATCAAGGCGCCATTCCGAAGCGCCCTTGGCCCTCAATGATCCTTGACTCATTGACTATCCGGGCCCCAAGGTGCGCTTCGGCTTTGTTGGGTCTTCCGAGGGTCGAGCCTCAGTCTTTGGGGATGATTTCCCGTCACCTTTTTCCCCTCGGCTGGTCCAACCTTTGGCCGGGCGTATCTTCCTGAATTCTTGATGGATCGACCCCGTTCTTGGGTCGATCTCACACGGTTTTTCCTGTAGATTCCAAATCCACAGTCAGATTAGACATTCAAGGAAGCCACAAGCCGTAATCAGTGCCGTTGGCACTGCCCTAGTTGTGCCCTAGTTGCGCCATAGTTGCACCCTAGTTGCGCCCTAGTTGCGCCCTAGTTGCGCCCTAGTTGCGCCCTAGTTGCGCTCTAGTTGCACCCTAGTTGCACCCTGGTTGCGCCCTAGTTGCGCCCTAGTTGCGCCCTAGTCGCGCCCAAGTCGGGCCCTAGTCACGACCTAGTTGTGTCGTAGTTGCGTCCTACTTACGCTCTAGTTGCACCCTATTTGCGTCCTTATTGCATCCTACTTGCGCCCGTCTGGCACCCTTCTTGTCTCTAGTTGTGCCTTAATTGGGCACTAGCTACGCCCTAGTTGTGCCCTAATTGCGCCCTAGTTGCGTCCTACTTGTGCCCTACTTGCGCGCTAGTTGCGCCTTAGTTGCGCCTTAGTTGCGCCCATCTTACACACTAGGTGCACCCTAGTTGCGCCCTAGTTTCGCCTCCGTTGTGCCCTAGTTGCGCCCTATTTGCGCCCTGGTTGCGCCCTAGTTGCGCCCTAGTTACGACATAGTTGCGACTTACTTGTGCCCTGGCTGTATCCTAGTTGCGCCCTAGTTGCACCATAGATGCGCCCTAGTTACACCCTAGTTGGTCGTAGTTGCACCCTAGTTGTGCCCTAGTTGCGCCCTCGTTGCACCCTCGTCGCGCCCTAGTTGCACCCACGTTGCACCCTTGTTGCGCTTTAGTTGCACCCTTGTTGCGCCCTAGTTGCACCCTAGTTGCGTCCTAGTTGCGTCCTAGTTGCATCTCAGTTGTGCCCTAGTTGCGCTCTAGTTGCGCCCTAGTTGCGCCCTAGTTGCACCCTAGTTGCGCCCTATTTGCGTCTAGTTGTGCCCTAGTTGCACCCTACTTGCGGCGTACTTGCGCCCTAGTTGCGGCCTAGTTGCACCCTACTTGCGCCCTAGTCCCGTCCTAGTTGCGCCCTAGTTGCACCCTAGTTGCGCCCTTATTGCGCCCTTATTACACCCTACTTACGCCCTACTGGCACCCTACTTGCGCCCTAGTTGCGCCTTAGTTGGAGACTAGCTACGTCCTCGTTGTGCCCTAGTTGCGTCCTAGTTGCGTCTTACTTGTGCCCTACTTGCGTCCTAGTTGCGCCCTAGTTGCGCCCTAGTTGCACCATAGTTGCACCCTAGTTGCGCCCTAGTTGCGCTCTAGTTGCGCCCTGGTTCCATCCTGGTTGCGCACAAGTTGTGCCCTAGCTGCGTCCTAGTTGCGCCCTAGTTGCGTCCTAGTTGCACCCTAGTTGCGACCTAGTTGTGTCCTAGTTGTGCCCTAGTTGCGCCCTATTTGCACCCTAGTTGCACCCTAGTTACGCCCTAGTTGCGCCCTAGTTGCGCCCTAGTTGTGCCCTAGTTGTGCCCTAGTTCCGCCCTAGTTGCGCCCTAGTTGCGTCCTCGTTGCGCCCTAGTTGCGCACTAGTTACACCATACTTGCGCCCTACTTGTTCGTTACTTACGCCCTAGTTGCGCCTCAGTTGGGCACTAGATATGCCCTAGTTGTACCCTAGTTGCACCCTAGTTGCGTCCTACTTGTGCCCTCCTTGCGCCCTAGTTACGCCTTAGTTGCCTCCTAGTTGCGCCCTAGTTGTGCCTTAGTTACGCCCTAGATGCGGTCTAATTGCGCCCTAGTTGTGCCCTAGTTGCGCCCTAGTTACGTCCTAGTTGCGCCCTAGTTGCGTCCTAGTTGCGCCCTAGTTGCGCCCTAGTTACGCCCTAGTCGGGCCCTATTTGCGCCCTTGTTGCGCCCCAGTTACGCCCTAGTTGCGTCCTAGCTGCATCCTATTTGCGCCCTTAATGCACCCTACTTGCGCCCTATTGGCACCCTGGTTGCGACCGAGTTGTGCCTAAGCTGGGCACAAGCTACGCCCTAGTTTTGCCCTAGTTGTGCGCTAGTTACGTCCTACTTGTGCCCTACTTGCGCACTAGTTGCACCCTAGTTGCGCCCTAGTTGCGCCCTAGTTGTGCCATACTTGCGCTCTAGTTGCACCCTAGTTGTACCCTACTTGCGCTCTAGTTGTGCCTTAGTTGCGCCCTAGTTGCGCCCTAGTTGCGCTCTAGTTGTGCCCTACTTGCACCCTAGGTGCCCCTTAGTTGCGCCATAGTTGCGCCCAACTTGCACACTAGTTGCACACTAGTTGCGGCCTAGTTGCGCCCTAGTTGCGCCGAAGTTGCGCCCTGTTTGCGCCCTACTTGCGCCCTACTTGCGCCCTAGTTGCACCCTAATTGCGCCCTAGTTGCGCCTTACTTCTGCCCTAGGTGCGTCCTAGTTGCGCCCTAGTTACACCCTAGTTGCGCCCTTCTTGCGCCCTTATTACACCAAGCTTACACCCTACTGGCGCCCTACTTGCGCCCTAGTTGCGCCTCAGTTGGGCACTAGCTATGCCCTAGTTGTCCCCAGTTACGTCCAAATTGCGCCCTAGTTGCGCCCTAGTTGGGCCTTAGTTGCGCCCTAGTTGCACCCTAGTTGCGCCCAAGTCGCGCCCAAGTCGCGCCCTAGTCACGCCCTAGTCGCGCCCTAGTCGCACCCTAGTTGTGCCTTAGTTGCGCCCTAGTTGCACCCTAGTTGCACCCTAGGTGCGCCCTAGTTGCACCCTAGTTGCGTCATAGTTGCGCCCTAGTTGTGCCCTAGTTGCGCCCTATGTGCGCCCTAGATGTGCCCTAGTTGCGCTCTAGTTGTGCCCTACTTGCGCCCTAGTTGTGTCGTAGTTGTGCCCAAGTTGCGCCCTAGTTGCGCCCTAGTTGCGCCCTACTTGCGCCCTACTCTCGCCATAGTTGCGCCTCAGTTGGGCACTAGCTACGCCCTAGTTGTTCCCTAGTTGTGCCCTAGCTGCGTCCTACTTGTGCCATACTTGCGCCGTAGTTGCGCCTTAGTTGCGCCTTTGTTGCGCCTTTGTTGCGCCTTTGTTGCGCCTTAGTTGCGCCCTAGTTGCACCAAGTTGCACCCTAGTTGCGCCCTAGTTGCACCCTAGTTGCGTCCTAGTTGTGTTGTAGTGGCGCCCTAGTTGCGCCCTTGTTGCGCCCTTGTTGTGCCCTCGTTAAGTCCTCGTTGCACCCTCGTTGCGCCCTCGTTGCGCTCAAGTTGCACCCTAGTTGTGCCCTTGTTACGCCCTAGTTGTGCCCCACTTGTGTCGTAATTGCACCCTACTTGCGCCCTACTTGCACCCTACTTGTGCCCTAGTTGCACCCTTGTTGCGCCCTACTTGCGCCCTAGTTTCGCCCTAGTTGCGCCCTAGTTGCACCCTAGTTGTGCCCTAGCTGCACCCTTGTTGCGCCCTAGTTGCACCCTAGTTGCGCCCTAGTTGCGCCCTAGTTGCGTTCTAGTTGGGTCCTAGTCGCGCCCTAGTTGCGCCCTAGTTACGCCCTAGATGCGCCCTAGTTGTGCCCTAGTTGCACTCTATACAACTGAAGCAATCACTAGACAATTGGAACAAGTCCAAGACGATTGGAGTAAGGCCAAGACAACTGGAAAAAGCCCAAGACAACTGGAGAAAGCCCAAGATAACTGGAGCAGGTCCAGTATAACTGGAGCAGGTCCAATATAACTGGAGCAAACCGAAAACAACAGGATAAAGCCCAATACATTTGGAGAACGCCCAAGACAACTGGAGCAAGACCTAGCCAAGTGGAGCAAGGCCAGGACATCTGGAGCAAGGCCACGAAAGATGGAGCAGGCCCTAGGCAGTTGGAGCAAGGCCAAGACAAGTGGAGCAAGCTCACGACAACTGGAGCAAGCCCAAGACAACTGGGGCAAGCCCGTGACAACTGGAGCAAGCCTAAGACAACTGAAGCAATGCCATGAAAACTGGAGTAGCACAAGAAAACTGGAGCAAGCCCAAGACAATTGAAGCAAGCCTAAGAAAAATAGAGCAAGGCAAAGACAACTGGAGCAAGCCCAAGACACATTGAGCAAGCCCAAAACATCTAGAGCAAGGCTAAGACAACTGGAGCAAGGCCAAGAAAGCTGGAGCAAGCCGAAGACAATGGAAGCAAGCCCAAAACAACTTGAGCAAGTCCACGACAACTAGGAAAATGCCAAGACAATTGGAGCAAGCCCAAGACAACTGGAGCAAGACCAAGACAACTGGAGTTAGGCCAGGACAACTGGACCAAGGCGAAGAAAATAGGAGCAAGCGCAAGACAGTTGGAGCAAGCCCAAGACAACTAGAGGAGGCCAAAGACAGCTGGAACAAGGCCAAGACAAGTGGAGCAAGGCCAAGACAACTGGAGCAAGCCCAAGACAACTGTAGCAAGGCCAAGACACCTGGAGTACGGCCAAGACAGCTGGAGCAAGCCCAAGACCACAGGAGCAAGGCTAAGACAAATCAAGCAAGCCTAACACAACTAGAGCAAGCCCAAGACAACTGGGGCGAGCCCAAGTCAACTGGAGCAAGCCTGATACAACTGGAGCAAGACGAAGAGAAGTGGAGCAAGCCCAATACAACTTGAGCAAGCCCAGTAAAACTGGAGCAAGCCCAACACAACTGGAGGAAGCCCAAGACAAGTGGACCAGGCCCAAGACAACTGGAGCAAGACTACGACAACTGGAGCATGGCCAAGACAACTGGAGCAAGCCCAAGACAACTGAAGCAAGCCCAAGACAGCTTGAGCAAGTCGAAGACAACCGGAGCAATGCCAAGACAGCTGGAGCAAGCCCAAGACAAGTGGAGCAAGGCCAAGACAACTGTAGCAAGCCCAAGAAAACTGAAGCAAGCCCACGACAACTGGAGTAAGCCCAAGAGAACTAAAACACGCCCAAGACAACTGGAACAAGTCCAAGATAACTGGAGCAAGGCCAAGAAAACTAGAGCAAGCCGAAGACAACTAGAGCAAGCCCAAGAGAACTAGATCAAGGCCGATACAACTGGAGCAAATCCCAGACAACAGGAGCAAGCCCAAGACAATTGGAGCACGCCCAAGAAAACTAGAGCAAGCCCACGAAAACTAGCGCAAGGCCAAGACAACTGGAGCAAGGCCAAGACAACTGGAGCAAGGCCAAGACAACTAGAGCAAGGCAAAGACACATGGAGCAAGCCCTACACAGCTAGAGCAAGCTCTAGATAGGTGGAACAATGCCATGACAACTGGATCAAGCCCAAGACAAGTGGAGCAAGCCTAAAGGCAACTGGGGCAAGCCAAAGACAACTTGAACAAGCCTTAGACAACTGGATCACTGCCGAGACAACTGGAGCAAGCCCAATACAGCAAGAGCAAGCCCAAAAAAACTACGTCAAGGCCACTACAACTAGAGCAAGCCCACAGCACCTGGAGCAAGCTCAAAATATCTAGAGGAAGCCCAAGACAACTGGAGCAAGGCCAAGACAACTGGAGCAAGGCCGAGAAAACTTGGAGCAAGTCCAAAGCAACTTGAGCAGACTAAAGACAACTGGAGCAAGGCCAAGACAGCTGGATCAAAGCCAAGACAACTAGAGCAACTCCAAGACAACTGAAGCAGACCCAAGACAAATGGAGCTAGGCCAAGACAATTAGAGCAAGGCTAGGACATATAGAGCATGGCCAAGATAGCTCGAGCAAGGCCATGACACCTTGGGCAATGCCAAGACAGCTGGAGCAAGCCCAGGACAATTGGAGCAAGGCCAATACAACTGGAGCGAGTCCAAGACAATTGGAGCAAGTCCAAAACATCTAGGGCAAGCCCATGACACCTGGAGGAAGCCCGAAACAACTGTACCAAGGCCGAGACATCTAGAGCAAGGCCAATACAACTTAGCAAGCCTAAGACAACTGTAGCAATCCCAAGAAAGTTATCCCCTAATAAAGTGACATCTGTCACCCGCGTCTGGCTAGCGGAAAGAAGCCATTGCTTTGCTCTTTTGTCCTGTTATTTCCTTTTTATACCGATGATGTTCATTCTCTCGAGTTTACCGGAATAGTTCGGCACATCCTGTTCCCTTTGGTTCCGCGGCATCGCCGCCGTGTGCTTGCTCTGCTCGCCTCTCGCTCACATTGCCTTCGCCCACCACTCTCTCCTCACAGCTCTTCGCTTTGTCATCCTCAACCTTTCGCTTCCGACGCCTCCTTTGCGTCCCTCTCAAGCTCTCTCATCTACGCTCTGTGTACCATGGAGCTCCAGTGCCTCGCGTTCTTTCGCGACCCTGCGACTAAGTCCTTGGGCCCACTCTTACTACTCCGCTTCCTTCACTCCACTACGTCACTTCTACCTGCTCCGTTGCTTCTGCTTTATTCTGCTTCTGCTGTCCCGGCGCGTTGCATTCTTCTAACGCAAGTGTGGAGGTATAATGCCAAACTGTGATTCTCTAGTGCCAAAGTGTGACGCTCTAGTGCCAAATTGTGACGCTGAAGTGCCAACGTCTGACGCTCTAGTGCCAAAGGTTGAAGCTCTAGTGCCAAAGTGTGCACTGTATTGCCAAAGTGTGACACTCTAGTGCCAAAGTGTGACGCTCTAGTGCCAAAGTGTGACGCTCTAGTTCCCAAATGTGACACTCTATTGCCAATGTGTGACTCTCTAGTGCCCAAATGTGACTCTCTATTGCCAAAAATTGAGACTCTAGTGCCAAAGTGTGACGCTCTAGTACCAAAGTGTGACACTCTAGTGCAAATGTGTAATGCTCTAGTTCCAAGGAGTGACACTCTAGTGCCAAAGTGTGAAGCTCTAGTGCCAAAGTGTGACGCTCTAGTGCCAATGTGCGACGCTCTAGTGTCAAAGTGTGACGCTCTAGTGCCAAAGTGTGAAACTCAAGTGCCAAAGCGTGACGCTCTACTGCCAAGGTGTGAAGCTCTAGTGCCAAAGTCTGATGCTCAAGTGCCAAACTGTGATGCTATTGTGGCAAAGTGTGATGCTCGAGTGCCAAGGTGTGAAGCTCTAGTGCCAACGCGTGATGCTCTCGTGCGAAAGTCTGACGCTCCAGTGCAAAAGTGTGACGCTCTAGTGCGAAAGCGTGTAGCTCTAGTGTCCAAGTGTGACGCTCTAGTGCCAATGTGTGAAGGTCTAGTGCCACAGTGTGACGCTCTTGTATGAAAGTGTGAAGCGCTAGTGCCAAAGTGTGACGCTCTAGTGCAAAATTGTGATGCTCCAGTGCCAAAGTACGACACTCTAGTGCCAAGTGTGACGCTATAGTGCCAAAGTGTGACGCTCTAGTGCCAAAGTGTGACGCTCTAGGGCCAAAGTGCGAGGCTCTAGTGCCAAAGTTTGAAACTCTAGTTACAAAGTGTGATACTCTAGTGCCAAAGTGTGACGCTCTTGTGCCAAAATGTGATGTTGTAGTGCTAAATTCTGACGCTCTAGTGCCAAAGTTTCAAGCTCTAGTGCCAAAGTGTGACGCGCTAGTGCCCAAGTGTGACGCCCTAGTACCAAAGTGTGAAGGTCTAGTGCCACATTGTGACGCTCTAGTGCGAAAGTATGAAGTGCTAGTGCCAATGTGTGACGCTTTAGTGCCAATGTATGACGCTCTAGTGCCAAAGAGCGTCGCTCTAGTGCCAAAGTGTGACGCTATAGTGCCAACATATGGAGCTATAGTGCCAAAGTGTGACGCTGTAGTGCCAAAGTGTGACACTGTAGTGCCAAAGTGTGACGCTCTAGTGCCGAATTGTGGAGGTCTAGTGCCAAACTGTGATTCTATAGTGCCAAAGTGTGACGTTCTAGTGCCAAAGTGTGACGCTCTAGTGCCAATGTGTGACATTCTACTGCCAAAGTGTGAATCTCTAGTGCCAGAGTGTGATGCTCTTGTGCCAAAGTATGACGCTCTAGTACCAAAGTGTGACGCTCTAGTGCCAAAGTGTGACGCTCTAGTTCCAAAGTGCGACACTCTATTGCCCAAATGTGACTCTCTAGTGCCAAAATGTGACTCTCTATTGCCAAAATTCGAGACTCTAGTGCCAAAGTGTGACGCTCTAGTGCCAAAGTGTGACACTGAAGTGCCAAAGTGTGACGCTCTAGTTCTAAGGAGTGACGCTCTAGTGCCAAAGTGTGAAGCTCTAGTGCCAAAGTGTGATGCTCTAGTGCCAATGTGTGACACTCTAGTGTCAAAGTATGACGATCTAGTGCCAAAGTGTGGAACTCTAGTGCCAAAGTGTGATGCTCTAATGCCATATTGTGATGCTCAAGTGCCAAAGTGTGATGCTCTTGTGCCAAAGCGTGACACTCGTGTGCCAAGGTGTGAAGCTCTAGTGCCATTGTGTGACGCTCTACTGCCAAAGTGTGACGCTCTAGTGCAAACGTGTGACGATCTAGTGCCAACGTGTGACGCTCTAGGGCCCACGTGTGAGGCTCTAGTGCCAAATTGTGATGGTCTAGTGCCACACTGTGACGCTCTAGTGCAAAACTGTGAAGCGCTAGCGCCAAAGTGTGACGCTCTAGTGCCAAAATGTGACGCTCTAGTGCCAAAGTGTGACCCTGTAGTGCCAAAGTCTGACGCTCTAGTGCCAAAGGTTGAAGTTCTAGTGCCAAATTGTACAATCTATTGCCAAAGTGTGACACTCTAGTGCCAAAGTGTGACGCTCTAGTGCCAAAGTGTGACGCTATAGTTCCAAAGTGTGACACTCTATTGCCAAAGTGTGACTCTCTAGGGCCCAAATGTGACTCTCTAGTGCCAAAATTTGAGACTCTAGTGCCAAAGTGTGACGCTCTAGTGCCAAAGTGTGATACTCTAGTGCAAATGTGTGATGCTCTAGTCCCAAGGAGTGACGCCCTAGTGCCAAAGTGTGAAACTCTAGTGCCAAAGGTGACGCTCTTGTGCCAATGTACGACGCTCTAGTGTCAAAGTGTGACGCTCTAGTGCCAAAGTGGGGAACTCTAGTGCCAAAGTGTGATGCTCTAGTGCCAATTTGTGAAGCTCTAATGCCAAACTGTGATGCTAAAGTGCCAATGTGTGATGCTATTATGCCAGAGTGTGATGCTCGAGTGCCAAGGTGTGAAGCTCTAGTGCCAACGCGTGAAGCTCTCGTTCCAAAGTGTAACGCTCTAGTGCAAAAGTGTGACGCTCTAGTGCCAAAGCGTGTCGCTCTAGTGTCCAAGTGTGACACTCTAGTGCCAATGTGTGAAGGTCTAGTGCCACAGTGTGATGCTCTAGTGCGAAAGTGTGAAACGCTAGTGCCAAAGTTTGACGCTCTAGTGTCAAAGTGTGACGCTCTAGTGCCAAAGTATGACGCTCTAGTGCCAAAGTGTGACGCTTTAGTGCCAAAGTGTGACGCTCTAGTGCCAAAATCTGACGCTCTAGTGCCACAGTGCGAGGCTCTAGTGCCAAAGTTTGAAACTCTAGTGCCAAAGTGTGATACTCTAGTGCCAAAGTGTGATGCTCTTGTGCCATAGTGTGATGTTGTACTGCTGATGTCTGATGCTCTACTGCCAAAGTTTGAAGCTCTAGTCCCAAAGTGTGATGCTCTAGTGCCAAAGTGTGACACTCTACTGCCAAAGTGCGACGCTCTAGTACCAAACTGTGACGCTATAGTGCCAAAGTCTGACGCTCTAGTGCCAAAATGTGACGCTCTAGTGCCAAACTGTGACAATCTAGGGCCAAAGTTTGACGGTCTTGTACCAAAGTATAAAGGTCTAGTGCCAAAGTGTGATGCTCGAGTGCCAAACGTGTGACGCTCTAGTGCCAAACTGTGATGCTTTAGTGCCAAAGTGTGATGCTCTCATTCCTGTTTGGAGATCTAGTGCCAAAGTGTGACGTTCTACTGCCAAAGTGTGACACTGTAGTGCCAAAGTGTGACGCTCTAGTGCCAAAGTGTGTAGGTCTAGTGCCAAACTGTGATTCTCTAGTGCCAAAGTGTGACGCTCTAGTGCCAAAGTGTGACGCTCTAGTGCGAATGTGCGACGCTCTACTGCTAAAGTGTGAATCTCTAGTGCCAAAGTGTGATGCGCTTGTGCCAAATTATGACGCTCTAGTACCAAGGTGTGACACTCTAGTTACAAAGTGTGACGCTCTAGTTCCAAAGTGCGACACTCTATTGCCAAAGGGTGACTCTCTAGTGCCAAAACGTGACTCTCTAGTGCCAAAATTTGAGACTCTAGTGCCAAAGTGTCACGCTCTAGTGCCAAAGTGTTACAATATAGTGCCAAAGTGTGACGCTCTAGTTCCAAGGAGTGACGCTCTAGTGCCAAAGTGTGAAGCTCTAGTGCCAATGTGTGATGCTCTAGTGCCAATGCGTGACGCTCTAGTGTCAAAGTGTGACGCTCTAGTGCCAAAGTGTGGAACTCTAGTGCTAAAGTGTGACGCTCTAGTGCCAAGGTGTCAAGCTCTTGTGGCGAAGTGTGATGCTCAAGTGCCAAAGTGTGATGCTCTTGTGCCAAAGTGTGACGCTCGAGTGCCAAGGTGTGAAGCTCTTGTGCCAACGTGTGATGCTCCAGTGCCAAAGTGTGACAATCTAGTGCAAACGTTTGACGCTCTAGTGCCAAAGTGTGACGCTCAAGTGCCAAAGCTTGAAACTCAAGTGCAAAAATGTGAGGCTCTAGTGCCAAAGTGTGACACTCTAGTGCCAAATTCTGACACTCTAGTGCAAAAGTGTAACCCTCCAATACCAAGGTGTGACGCTCTAGTGCCAAAGTGTGAAGCTCTACTTCCAAAGTGTGCACTCTAGTACCAAAGTGTGAAGGTCTAGTGCCAGAGTGTGACGCTCTAGTGCCGAAGTTTGAAGCGCTACTGCCAGAGTGTGACGCTCTAGTGCCAAAGAATGATGCTCTAGTGCCAAAGTGTGACGCTCAAGTGCCAAAGTGTGATGCTCTAGTGCCAAATTGTGACGCTCTAGTCTCAAAGTGTGACGCTCTTGTGCGAGAGGGTGACGCTCTAGTACCAAAGTGTGACGCTGTGGTGCCAAAGTGTGATGCTCTAGTGCCAAAGTGTGATGCTCTAGTGGCAAAGTGTGAAGCTCTTGTGTCAAAGTGAGACGCTCTAGTGCCAAAGTGTGATGCTCTAGTGCCAAAGTTCAAAACTCTAGTGCCAACGTGTGATGCTCTAGTGCCAATGTGTGAGGCTCTAGTGCCAAAGTGTGACGCTCTAGTTCTCGAGTGTGACGCTCTAATGCCGAAGTGTGGAGCTCTAGTGCCAAAGTGTAACACTCTGGTGCCAAAGTGTTAAGCTCTAGTGCCAAAGTATGACACTGTAGTGCAAAAGTGTGAAGCTCTAGTGCCAAAGTGTGACGCTAAAGTACCAAAGTGTGACGCTCTAGTGCCAACGTATGAAGGTCTAGTGCCAAAGTGTGACACTCTAGTGCCAAGGTGTGACGATCTTGTGCCAAAGTGTGACGTTCTAGTGCCAAAGTGTGAAGGTCTAGTGCCAAAGTGTGATGCTATAGTGCCAAACGTGTGATGCTCTAGTGCCATAGTGTGACGCTCTAGTGCCAAATTGTGACGCTCAAATGCCAACATTTGGAGCTCTCGTGCCAATGTGTGATCCTCTAGTGCCAAAGTCTGTCTTTGTACTGCCAAAGTGTGACGCTCTAGTGCCAAAGTGTAGAGCTCCAGTGCCAAAGTGTGATGCTCTAGTGCCAAAGTGCGACGCTCTAGTGCCAAATTGTGACACTCTAGTGCCAATGTCTGATGCTTTATTGCCAGAGTTTGAAGCTCTAGTGCCAAAGTGTGACGCTCTAGTGCCAACACGTGACACTCTAGTCCTAAAGTGTGACGCTCTAGTGCCAAAGTGTGTTTCTATAGTGCCAAAGTGTGATGCTCTAGTTCCAAAGTGTGACGCTCTAGTAACAACGTATGACGCTCTAGTGCCAAAGTGTGACGCTTTAGTACCAGCGTATGACACTCTAGTGCCAAAGTGTGACGCTCTAGTTCCAAAGTGCAAAACTCTATTGCCAAAGTGAGATGCTCAAGTGCCAAAATGTGACACTCTTTTGCCCGAGTTCGAAACTCTAGTGCCAAAGTGTGACACTCTAGTGCCAAAGTGTGACACTCTAGTGCCAACGTGTGACGCTCTAGTTCCAAGTAGTGACGCTCTAGTGCCAAAGTGTGAAGCTCTAGTGCAAACGTGTGACACTCTAGTGCCAAAGTGTGATGCTATAGTATGAAAGTGTGACGCTCTGATGCCAAAGTATGGAACTCTAGTGCCAAAGTGTGACGCTCTAGTGCCAAGGTGTGAAGCTCTAGTGGCAAAGTGTGATGCTCTAGTGCCAAAGTGTGATGCTCTAGTGCCAACGCATGACGCTCGAGTGCCAAAGTGTGAAGCTCTAGTGCCAAAGTGTGACGCTCTAGTGCCAATGTTTGGAGCTCTAGTTTCAGAGTTTGACGCTCTAGTGCCAAAGTGTGACGCTGTAGTGCCAATGTGTGACGCTATAGTGCGAAAGTGTGATGCTCTATTGCCAAAGTGTGATGCTATAGTGCCAAAGTGTGACGCTCTAGTGCCAAAGTGTGATGCTATAGTGCCAAAGAGTGATGCTTTAGTGCCAAAGTGTGACGCTCTAGTGCCAAAGTTTGAAACCATAGTACCCAGGTGTGACGCTTTAGTACGAAAGTGTGGCACCCTATTGCCATAGTGTGACTCTCCTATGCAAAAGCATGACACTCTAGTGCCAAATTGTGAAGCTCTAGTGCCCAGGTATGACGCTCTAGTGCCAAAGTTTGAAGGTCTAGTGCCACCTTGTGACGCTCTAGTGCCAAAATGTGAAGCGCTAGAGCCAAACTGAGATGCTCTAGTGCCAAAGTGTGACGCTCTGGTGCTAACGTATGACGTTCTAGTGCCAAAATGTGACGCTCTAGTGCCAAAATATGACGCTCTACTTTCAAGGAGTAACGCTCTAGTAGGAACGTGTGAAGCTCTAGTGCCAGATTGTGACACTCTAGTGCCAAAGTGTAACGCTCTAGTGTCAAACTGTGATGCTCTAGTGCAAAATGATGGAACTCTAGTGCCAAAGTGTGACACTCTAATGCCAAGGTTTGAAGCTCCAGTGCCAAAGTGTGATGCTCTACTGCCAAAGTGCGATGGACTAATGCAAAAGTGTGACGCTCGAGTGCCAAATTGTGAAGCTCTAGTGCCAAAGTGTGACGCTCTTGTGCGAACGTTTGGAGCTCTAGTTCCAAAGTGTGACGCTTTAGTGCCAAAGTGTGACGCTGTAGTGCCAAAGTGTGACGCTAAAGTGCCAATATGTGGAGCTCTAGTGCCAAACTGTGATGTTCTAGTGCCAAAGTGTGACACTCTAGCGCCAAAGTGTGATGCTCTAGTGCCAAAGTGTGACGCTCGAGTGCCAAAGTGTGACCCTCTAGTGCCAGAGTTCGAAATCTAGTGTCCAAGTGTGATGCTCTAGTACGAAAGTGTGACGCTATTTTGCCAAAGTGTGACTCTCCTGTGCCAAAGTGTGACGCTCTAGTGCCAAAGCGTGAAGCTCTAGTACCCAAGAGTGAAGCGCTAGTACCAAAGTGTGACGCTCTAGTGCCATATTGTGACTCTCAAATGCCAAAGTGTGACGCTCTAGTGCCAAAGTGTGACGCTCTAGTGCCAAAGTGTGACGCTCTAGTGCCAAAGTGTGACGCTCTAGTGCCGAAGTGTGAGGCTTTAGAGCTTTAGTGCTCTAGCGCCTGCGCCTGTGCCTAGGGTACCAGCGCTTGTGCTTAGGGTGCCTGCGCTTGTGCCTACGTTACCTGCGCCTGTGCTTAGGGTACTTGTGCTTGTGCCTAGGGTACCTACGCCTGTGCTTTGGGTACCTGCGCCTGTCCCTAAGGTACCTGTACCTATGCCTAGGGTACCTACGCCTGTGCCTAGGCTACCTGCGCATGTGCCTATGGTTCTTGCGCCTGTGCCTAGGGCACCTCCACCTGTGCCTAGGGTACCTGCGCCCATGCATAGGGTACCTGTGCGTGTCCCTAGGGTACCTGCGCCTGTGCTCAGATTACCTGCGTCTGTTCCTAGGATATCTGCGCCTGTGCCTAGGGTACGTGCACAGGTGCAAAGGTTACATGCGCCTGTGCCTAGGGTATCTGTGACTGTGCCTAGGGTACCTCCACCTGTGCCTAGGGTACCTGCGCTTGTGCCTAGGTTACCTGCGCCTATGCCTAGGGTTCCTGCGCCTGTGCCTAGGGTACCTGCGCCTGTGCCTAGGGTACCTGGGCCTGTGCCTAGGGTACCTGCGCCTGTGCCTAGGGTACCTACGCTTGTACCTAGGGTACCCGCGCCTGTGTCTAAGGTACCTGCGCCCGTTCCCAGGTTACCTGCGCTTGTGCCTAGGGTACCCTTGCTTGTGCCTAGGCTACCTGCCCCTGTGCCTAGGTTACCTGTGCCTGCGCCTAGGGTACCTGCGTATGTCCCTAGGGTACCTGCGCCTGTACCTAGGGTACCTGCACCTGTTGCTAGGATACCTGCACCTATGCCTACGGTACCTGCGTTTGTGCCTAGGGTACATGCGCTTGTGCCTAGGATACCTACGCCTGTGCCTAGGGTACGTGCGCATGTGCCTAGGGTACCTGCGCTTGTGCCTATGGAACGTGCTACTGTGCCTAGAGTGCGTGCGCCTGTGCTGAGGGTACCTGCACCTGTGCCCAGGTTACCTGTCCCTGTGCCTAGGGTACATGCACCTATGCCTATGGTACCTGCGCCTGTGCTCAGGGTACCTGCGCTTGTGCCTAAGGTACCTGCGCCCGTGCCTGGGGTACCTGCGCCTGTGTCTAGGGTACCTGCGCCCGTGCCTAGGGTACCTGCGCCTGTGCCTAGGGTACCTGCACATGTGCCTAGGGTACCTGCGCCTGTGCCTAGGGTACCTGCGCCTGTTCCTAGGGTACCTTTGCTTGTGCTTAGGGTGCCTGTGCTTGTGCATAATGTACCTGCGCATGTGCCTGGGTACTTGCGTGTGCCTGTGCCTATGGCACCTGCGTCTGTCCCTAGGGTACTTGCGCCTGTGCCTAAGGTACCTGCGCTTGTTCCTAGGATACCTGTGCCTGTGCCTGGGGTACCTGCGCCTGTCCCTAAGGTACTTGCGCATGTGCCTAGGGTACCTGCGCCTGTGCCTAGGGTACCTGCGCCTGTGCTTAAGGTTTGTGTGCTTGTGCTTAGGGTACTTGCGCCTGTGCTTAGGGTACCTGCGTCTGTGCCTAGGATACCTGCGCCAGTGCCTAGGGTACTTGCGCCTGTGCCTAGGGTACATGTGCCTGTCCCTAGGGTAGATGCGCCGGTGTCTAGGGTACCTGCGCCTGTGCCTAGGGTACCTGCGCCTGTCCCTACAGTAACTGCGCCTGTGCGTAGGTTACCTGCGCCTGTGCCTAGGATACCTGCGCATGTGCCTAGGGTACCTCCATCGGTGCCTAGGGTACGTGCACCTGTCCCTAGGGTACCTGCGCCTGTGCCTAGGGTACCCGCGCCTATGCTTAGGACACCTGTTCTTGTGCCTAGGGTACCTGCGCATGTGCCTAGGGTACCTGCGTGTGTGCCTAGGGTACCTGCGCCTGTGGCTAGGGAACCTGCGCCTGTGCCTAGGGTGCCTGCGCCTGTGCATACGGTACCTGCGCCTGTGCCTAGGGTACTTGCGCCTGTGCCTAGGGTACCTGCGCCTGTGCCTATGGTACCTACGCCTGTGCCTGAGGTACTTGCGCCTGTCTCCAGGGTACCTATGCATGTGCCTGGTGTGCGTGCGACTGTGCATAGGGTACCTGCTCCTGTGCCTAGGGTACATGCGTTTGTGCTTAGGGTACCTGCGCCAATGCCTAGGGTACCTGCGCCTTTGTTTCGGGTACCTACGCTTGTGCCTAGGGCACCTGCGCCAGTGCCTAGGGTATCTTCGCCTATGCCTATGGTACGTGCACCCGTCCCTAGGGTACCAGCGCTTGTGCCTGGGGTACCTGCGCCTGTCCTTAGGGTACCTGTGCCGGTGCCTAGGGTACGTGCGCATGTGCCTAGGATACCTGCCCCCCCTAGGGTACCTGCGCCTGTGCCTAGGGTACCTCCGCCTGTGCCTAGGGTACCTGCGCCTGTACCTAGGTTACCTGCGCCCGTGCCTAGGAAACCTGCGCCTGTTCGTACGATACCTGCGCGTGTGCCCAGGTTACATGCGCCTGTGCCTATGGTACCTGCGCCTGTCCCTAGGATACGTGCACCTGTGCCTAGGGTACCTGTGCCTGTGACTAGGGTACCTGTGCCTGTGCCTAGGGTACCTGCCCCTGTGCTTATGGTACCTGCGCCTGTGCCTAGGATACCTCCGCCTGCGCATAGGGTACCTCCGCCTGTGCCTATGGTACCTGTGCCTGTGCCTAGGGTACCTGCGCATGTGCCTAGTGTACCTGCGCCTATACCTAGGGTAGTTGGGCGTGCGCCTAGGGTACCTTTGCGTGTGCCTATGGTACATAAGTCTGTGCGTAGGGTACTTGCGCCTGTGCCTAGGGTACCTGCGCCTATACCTAGGGTACCCGCGCCTGTGCCTAGGATACGTGCGCCTGTGCTTAGGGTACCTGCGCCTGTGCCCAGTATACATACTCCCGTGCCCAAGTTACCTGCGCTTGTGCCTACGGTATGTGCGCCTTTACCTAGGATACCTGCGCCCGTGTCGTGGTTACATGCACCTGTGCCTAGGATACCTGCGCCTGTCCCTAGGGTACCTGCGCCTGTGCCTAGGGTACCTACGCGTGTGCCCAGGTTACCTGCGCCTCTGCCTAAGGTACCTGCGCTTGTCCCAAAAGGTACCTGCCCCTGTGCCTAAGGTAACTTCGCCTGTCCCGAGGATACCTGCGCCCGTGCGTAGGGTAACTACGCCTGTGCCTAGGGTACGTGCGCCTTTGCTTTGGGTACCGGTGCCTGTGCCTAGGGTACCTGCGCCTGTGCAAAGGGCACCTGCGCCTGTGCTTAGGGTACCTGCGCCTCTCCCTAGGGTACCTGCGCCTGTGCCTAAGGTACTTGCGCCCGTGCTTAGGGTACCTGCGCCTGTGCCAAGGGTATCTGCGCTTGTGCCTAGGGTACTTGCGCCTGTGCCTAGGGTACCCGCTCCTGTGCCTTGGGTACCTGCGTCCGTGTCTAGGGTACCTGCGCCTCTGCCTAGGGTACCTGCGCCCGTGCCTAGGGTACCTGCGCGTGTGCCTAGGGTACCTGCGCCCGTGCTTAGGGTACCTACGCCTGTGCCTAGGGTATGTGCGCTTGTGCCTAGGGTACCTGCACCCGTGCCTAGGGTACCTACGCCTGTGCATAGGGTACCTGCGCTTGTGCCTATGGTGCCTGCGCCTGTGTATAGGGTACCTGCGCCTGTGCCTAGGGTACCTACGCCTGTGCCGAGGTTACTTGCGCCTATGCCTAGGGTACCTGCGCCTATCCCTAGGATACCTACGCCCGTGAATAGGGTACCTGTGCCTGTGACTAGGGTACCTGTGCCTGTGCCTAGGGTACTTGCCCCTGTGCCTAGGGCACCTGCGCCTGTGCCTAGGATATCTGCGCCTGCGCCTAGGGTACCTCCGCATGTGCCTATGATACCTGCGTCTGTGCCTACGGTACTTGCGCCAGCGCCTAGGGTACCTCCGCCTGTGCATACGGTACCTGCGCCTGTGCCTACGGTACCTGCGCCTATGCCAAAGGTACCTCCGCCTATACCTAGGGTGCTTGCGCCTGCGCCTAGGGTACCACGGCCTGTGCCTATGGTACATGCCCCTGTGCGTAGGGTACCTGCGCCTGTGCATATGGTACCTGCGTTTGTACCCAGAGTACCCGCGCCTGTGCCTCGGGTACCTGCGCCTGTGCTTAGGGTACTTGCGCCTATGCCTAGGGTACCTGCTCCTGTGCCCAAGTTACGTACGCCTGTGCCTAGAGTACCTCCGCTTGTGCCTATGATACCTGCGCCCGTGTCCAGGTTACATGCGCCTGTGCCTAGGGTACGTGCGCCTGTCCCTAGGGTACTTGCACCTGTGCCTAGGGTACCTGCGCCTGTGCCCAGGTTACTTGTGCCTGTGCCTAAAGTAACTGTGCCTGTCCCAAAGGGTACCCCATGTGCCTAGGGTAAATTCGCTTGTCCCTAGGGTACCTGCGCCCGTGCCTAGGGTACATGCGCCTGTGCCTAGGGTACGTGCACCTGCGCCTGTGCATAGGGCACCTGCGCCTGTGCTTAAGGTACCTGCGCCTGTCCCTAGGGTACATGCGCCTCTGCCTAAGGTATCTGCGCATGTGCTTAAGTTACCTGCGCCTGTGTCGAGGGTACCTGCGCCTGTGCGTAGGGTTCCTGCGTGTGTGCCTAGGGTACCTGCTCCTGTGCCTAGGATACCTGCGCCCGTGTCTAGGTTATCTACGCCTGTGCCTAGGGTATGTGCGCTCGTGCCCAGGGTACCTGCGCTTGTGCCTTGGGTACCTGCGCTCGTGCTTAGGGTACTTGCGCCTGTGCCTAGGGTATGAGCGCTTGTGCCTAGGGTACCTGCGCCTGTGCCTAGGGTACCTACGCCTATGCCTATGGTACCAGCGCCTGTTCCTAGGGTACCTGCACCTGTGCGTATGGTACCTGTGCATGCGCTAGGGTACCTACGCCCGTGCCCAAGTTACTTGCACCTGTGCCTGGGGTACCAGGTCCTGTGCCTAGGATACATGTGCCCGTGCCTAGGGTACCTGCACCTGTGCCTAAGGTATCTGGGCCTATGCGTAAGGTACCTGCGCTCGTACATATGATACTTGTGCCTGTGCCTAGGGTACCAATGCCTGTGCTTAGGGTACCTGCGCTTGTGCTTAGGGTACTTGCGACTGTGCCTAGGGTGGCGTCTGTGCTTCGGATACCTGCTTTAGTGCCTAGGGTACCTGCGTTTATTCCTAGGGTACCCGCGCATGTGGCGGGGGTGCTTCTGACTGTGTATAGGGTACCTCCGCCTATGCCTAGGGTACCGGCGCCTATGTTTAGGGTACCTACGCCTGTGCCTAGGGTACTTGCGCCTTTGCTTAGGGTATTTGTGCCTGTGCCTACGGTACCTGCGCCTATGCCTAGGATACCTACGCCTGTGCCTAGGGTACCTGTGCCTGTTCCTAGGACACCTGCGCCTGTGCCTAGGGTACCTTCGCCTATGCCTAGGGTACCTACTCCTTTGCCTAGG
Organism: Penium margaritaceum; assembly: GCA_023375785.1. Taxonomy (NCBI): domain Eukaryota; kingdom Viridiplantae; phylum Streptophyta; class Zygnematophyceae; order Desmidiales; family Peniaceae; genus Penium; species Penium margaritaceum. The sequence goes on from SZWC01001936.1 coordinate 120,096, forward strand.
GTACCTACGCCTGTGATTAGGGTACCTGCGCCTGTGCCTAGGGTACCTGCGCCTGTGCCTAGGATTCCTACGCCTGTGCCTAGGGTACCTGCGCCTATACCTAGGGTACCTACGCCTGTGCCTAGGATACCTGCGCCTGTGCCTAGGGTACCTTCGCCTATGCCTAGGGTACCTACGCCTTTGCCTAGGGTACCTACGCCTGTGATTAGGGTACCTGCGCCTGTGCCTAGGGTACCTGCGCCTATGCCTAGGATACCTACGCCTGTGCCTAGGGTACCTGCGCCTGTGCCTAGGGTACCTGCGCCTATGCCTAGGGTACCTACGCCTGTGCCTAGGGTACCTACGCCTGTGATTAGGGTACCTGCGCCTGTGCCTAGGGTACCTGCGCCTGTGCCTAGGATTCCTACGCCTGTGCCTAGGGTACCTGCGCCTATACCTAGGGTACCTACGATTGTGCCTAGGATACCTGCGCCTGTGCCTAGTGTACTTCCGCCTATGCCTACGGTACTTGCGCCTGTGCCTAGAGTACCTGCGCCGGTGCCTAGGGTTCCTGCGCCTGTGCCTAGGTTACCTGCACTTGTGCCTAGGGTACTTGCGCTTTTGCCTACGGTACGTGCGCCTGTGCCAAGGTTACATGTGCCTGTGCCTAGGGTACTTGCGACAGTGCCTAGGGTACTTGCACCTGTGCCTAGGGTACTTGGGCCTGTGCCTAGGGTACCTGCGCCTGTGCCTAGGGTACCTGCGCCTGTGCCTAGGGTATTTGCGCCAGTACGTAGGGTACCTGCGCCTGTGCCTACGGTACCCGCGCCTGTGCCTTGGGTACCTGAGCCTGTGCCCACGGTACCTGCGCCTGTGTCTAGGGTAATTGTGCCTGTGCCCACGTTACCTGCGCTTGTGCCTAAGGTACCTGCGCCTGTGCCAAGGGTACCTATCCTTGTGCCTAGGTTACTTGCGCCTGTGCCTAGAGTACCTGCGACTGTCCCTGGGGTACCCTGCGCCTTAGCCTAGGGTACCTGCGCCTGCTGCTAGGGTGCCTGCGCCCGTGCCTGCGGTACCTGCGCCTGTGCCTAGGGTACCTGCGCCTGTGCTTAGGGTACCTGCGCTTGTGCCTAGGATACCTGCGCTTGTCCCTAGGGTACCTACGCCTGTGCCTGGGGTACCTGCGCCTGTGCCTAAGGTACCTACCCCTGTACCTATGGGTACCTGCGACTGTGCCTAGGGTACCTGCGCCTGCGCATAAGGTACTTGCGCCTGTTCCTAGGGTACCTGCGCCTGTGCTAAGGACACGTGTGCCTACCTAGGGTACCTGCGCCTGTGCCTAGGGTACTTGCGCCTGTTCCCAGGGTACTTGCGCCTATGCCTATAGTACCTGCGCTTGTGCCTAGGGTACCTGCGCCTGTGCATAGGGTACCTGCGCCTGTGCCTAGGGTACCTGCGCCTATGCCTAGGGTACCTGCGCTTGTGCCTATGGTACCTGCGCTTCTGCCTAGCATATCAGCACTTGTCCCTAGGATACCTGTGCCTGTGCCTAGTGTGCCTGCGACTGTGCATAGGGTACCTGCGCCTGTGCCTGGGAATTTGCATATGTGCTTAGGGTACCTGCGCCTGTGCCTAAGGTACCTGCACCTTTGCTTAGGGTACCTGCGCCTGTGCCTAGGGTAACTCCGTCTGTGCCTAGGGTACCTTCGCCTGTGCCTAGGGTACCTGCGCCTGTTCCTAGGGTACCTGCGCCTGTGCCTGGGTTACCTGCGCCTTTGCTTAGGGTACCTGCGCCTGTGCCTAGGGTACCTGCGCTTGTGCCTAGGATACTTGCGCCTGTGCCTAGGGGACCTACGCCTGTGCCTACGGTACCTGCGCCTGTGCCTAGGGTACCTGTACCTGTACCCATGTTACTTGCGCCTGTGCCCAGGGAACCTGCGCCTGTGCCTAGGATACCTGTGCCTGTGCCCAGGTTACCTGCGCCTGTGTCTAGTGTACCTGCGCCTGTCCCTAGGGTACCTGCGCTTGTGCCTAGGGTACATGCGCTTGTGACTAGGGTTCCTGTGCTAGTACCTAGGGTACCTGCCTTTGTGCCTAGGGTACCTGCGCCTGTGCCTAGGGTACCTGCGCCTGCGTCTAGGGTTCTTGCGCATGTGCCTATGGTACATGCGCTTGTCCCTAAGGCACCTGCGCCTGTGCAAGGTGTACCTGCGCCTATGCCTAGGACACCTGCGCCAGTGCCTAGGGTACCTGTGCTTGCGCCTGTGCCTAGGGTACCTACGCTTGTGCTTAGGGTGCCTGTGCTTATACCTAGGGTACCTGCGCCTGTGCTTAGGGTACGTGCGCCTGTGCCGAGGGTACCTGCGCCTCTGCTTAGGGTACCTGCGCCTGTCCCTAGGATACCTGCACCTGTGCCTAAGGTACCTACGCTTGTGCCTAGGGTACCTGCACATGTGCCTAGGATACCTGCGCCTGTGCCTAGGGTACCTACGGCTGTGCCTAGGGTACCTGCGCCTCTTCATAGGGTACCTGCGTCTGTGCCTAGAGTACGCACGCCAATGCCTAGGGTACCCGCGCGTGTGCTTAGGTTACCTGGGCCTGTGCATAGGGTATCTGCACCTGTGCCTAGGGTACGTGCGCCTGTGCCCATGTTACATGCGCCAGTGCCTAGGGTAACTGCGATTCTGCCTAGGGTACCTGCACCGATGCCTAAGGTACCTGCGCCTGTGCCTAGGGTACGTGCGCCTGTGCCTAGGGTAAGTGCGCCTGTGCTTAGGGTACCTGCGCCTGTGCCTAGGGTACTTGCGCCTGTCCCTACGGTACCTGCGCTCGTGTCTGGGGTACCTACCCCTGTGCCTAAGGTACCTGCGCCTGTGCCTAGGGTACCTGCGCCTCTGTCTAGGGTACCTGCGCCTGTGCCTAGGGTATTTGCACCTGTGCCCAGGTTACTTGCGCCTGAGCCTAGGGTACTTGCGCCTGTGCTTAGGACACCTGTGCCTCTGTCTAGGGTACCTGCGCTTCTACCTAGGGTACCAACGCCTGTTCATAGGGTACCTGCGCCTGTGCGTAGGGTACCTGCGCCTGTGCCTAGGGTGCCTGCGCCTGTGCATAGGGTACCTGCGCCTGTGCCTAGGGTACCTGCGCCTTTGCTTTGGATACCTGCGCCTGTGCATAGGGTACTTGCGCCTGTGCCTAGGGTACCTACGCCTTTGCTTAGGGTACCTGCGCCTGTGCCTAGGGTACCTGCGCCTGTGCCTAGGGTACCTGCGCCTGTGCCTAGGGTACC
>SZWC01001936.1:137958-160500 GCA_023375785.1 Penium margaritaceum
AACGGACTAGAAAACAGGGCCGACACAATAGCACCTGCCGTCCGCTCCTAGCATTTCAGCTAGGAGAAGATATCACCCTCAGGATCACGGTTCCACACTGAGCAGTTCCTAGGCAATCACTTGCTAGCAACTGTGTCCACTTAACACTTGGTCACTTTCGCGCGAGGTGCTAGTCAAAGACTAACTCCTGGGGCTTAGACCAACCAGTGTCTTCTTTATACTGTTCCTTAGTTGGACAACTCTGTGAGGAGCATCTAAGGCCAGATTGTGTAATTAGAATGAGGAATGAGCCTGGTACATATAGTCCTAGGCCTGGCTTCTAAGGTGTGTGGGTAGTGACACTTTTGGGGTGGTCACTCCACACCACCTCACCAGTCCGCCAATTGGCGCATCCACTGACCGCCAAGTGGCGCACTCTCCTCATGCATGGAGAAATGTCTAAGAAACTTCCCCTGTGCTAGAAGGTCAAAAAACCTCCTGCGCACATCAAGGCTCGATCGCAGGACCTGTTGTCCCTAAGTCCAACATGCTATCCGTTGCGCTACACTTCTGGTGTCTCGCTTGGACTTGCACCACGAACAAGGTTTGGGGGACTTACTCCAGAGAGCAGTGCATGCCCAACCTGTCCGTCAACCCATAGCAGTGGCCATGGGGCATAGAAGAACAACAGTGCCTGCGCCTGTACCTGCGGTACGTGCGCGTGTGCCTAGGGTACCTGCGCCTGTGCTTAGGGTACGTGCACCTGTGCCTAGGGTAACTACGCCTGTCCATAGGGTACCTGCGCTTGTGCCTGGGGTACCTGCGCCTGTGCCTAAGGAACCTGCGCCTGCCCATAGGGTACATGCGCTTGTGCCCAAGTTACTTGCGCCTGTGCCTAGGGTACGTGCGCATGTGCTTAGGATACGTGTGCCTGTGCCTACGGTACCTGCGCTTGTTCCTAGGGTACATGCGCCTGTTCCTAGGGTACCTGCGGTTGTGCCTATGGTACCTCCGCCTGTGCCTACGGTACCTGCGCCTGTGCATAGGGTACCTGTGCCTGTGCCTAGGGTACCTGCACCTGTGCCTAGGGTACCTGCGCCTGTGCCTGTGGTACCTACGCCTCTGCCTAGGATACCTGCACCTTTCCCTAGGGTACATGCGCCTGTGCCTAGGAATTTGCATCTGTGCTTTCGGTACCTGCGCCTATGCCTAGGGTACCTGCGCCTTTGCTTAGGGTACTTGCGCCTGTGCCTAGGGTACCTTCGCCTGTGCCTAGGGTACCTACGCTTATCCCTAGGGTACCTGCGCCTACGCCTGGGGTACCTACGCCTTTGCTTAGGGTACCTGTGCATGTGCCTAGGGTACCTGCGCCGATGCCTAGGTATTGCCTGTGCCTAGGGTATGTGCGCCTATGCATATGGTACCTACGCCTCTGCCTAGAATACCCGCGCCTGTGCCTAGGGTACTTGCGCCTGTGCCCAGGTTACCTCGGCCTGTGCCTAGGGTACCTGCGACTGTGCCTAGGGGACGTGCGCCTGTGCCCATGTTACATGCGCCTGTGCCTAGGGTAACTGCGACTGTGCCTAGGGTACTTGCACCTGTACCTGGGGTACCTTTGCCTTTGCCTAGGATACGTGCGCGTGTGCCTAGGGTACATGTGCCTGTGCCTAGGGTACCTGCGCCTGTGCCTAGGGTACTTGCGCCTGTCCCTAGGGTACGTGCGCTTGTGCCTGGGATACGTGCGCATGTGCCTAAGGTATCTGCGCCAGTGCCTAGGGTACCTCCGCCTCTGCATAGGGTACCTGCGCCTGCGCCTAGGGTACTTGTGCCTGTGCCCAGGTTACCTGCGCCTGAGCCTAGGGTACCTGCACCTGTGCTTAGTAAACCTGTGCCTATGCCTAGGGTACCTGCGCATGTGCCTAGGGTACATGTGCCTGTTCAGAGGGTACCTGCGCCTGTGCCTAGGGTCCTTACACCTGTGCCTAGGGTGCCTGCGCATGTGTATAGGGTACCTGCGCCTGTGCCTAGGATACTTGCGCCTGTGCCTAGGGTACCTGCGCCTCTACATAAGGTACCTGCGCCTGTACCCAGGTTACCTGCGCTTGTGCCTAGGGAACCTGCGCCTGTGCCTAGGATACCTGCGCCTGTGCCCAGGTTACCTCCGCCTATGCCTAGGGTACTTGCGCCTGTCCTTAGGGTACCTGCGTGTGTGCCTAGGGTACCTGCGCCTGTGACTAGGGTACCTCTGCTTGTGCCTAGGGTACCTCCCCGTGTGCCTATGGTACCTGTGCCTGTGCCTAGGATACTTGCGCATGCGCCTAGGGTTCCTGCGCCTGTGCCTATGGTACATGCGCCTGTGCCTAGGGTACTTGCGCCTGTGCCTAGGGTACCTTCGCCTGTACCTTGGGTATCCGGGCCTGTGCCTAGAGTACCCACGCTTGCGCTTAGGGTACCTGCGCCTGTGCCTAGGGTACCTGCGCATGTGCCTACAGTACCTGCGCCTGTGCCTAGGGTACTTGTGCGTGCACCTCGGGTACCTGCACTTGCCCCTACGGTACCAGCGCCTGTGTCTGGGGTGCCTGCGACTGTGCATAGGATACCTGCACTTGTGCCTAGGGTACCTGCGCCCGTGCTTTGGGTACCTGCGCCTATGCCTAGGTTACCAGCGCTTGTGCTTAGGGTACCTACGCCTATGCCTAGGGTACATGCGCCTGTGCCTACGGTACATGCGCCTGTGCATAGGGTACCTGCGGTTGTCCCTAGGGTATGTGCGCTTGTGCTAGGGGTACCTGCGCCTGTGCCTACGGTACCTGCGCTTGTGCCTATGGTACCTGCGCATGTGCCTAGGGTACGTGCGCATGTGTCTAGGGTACCCTCGCCTGTTACTAGGGTACTTGCGCATATGCTTAGGGTACCTGCGCCTGTGCGTAGGGTACCTGCGCGTGTGCCTAGGGTACCTGCGCCTGTGCCTAGGGTACCTGCGCCTTTGCCTAGGGTACATGCGCCTGTGCCTAGGGTACCCGCGCCTGTGCCTAGGGTGCATGCGCCTGTGCCTAGGGTACCTGCGCTTGTGCCTAGAGTACCTGTGCCTGTGCCTAGGGTACTTGCGCTTGTGCGTATAGTACATGCGCCCGTGCCTAGGGTACCTGCGCTTGTCCCTATGGTACCTGCGCCTGTACTTGGTGTGCCTGCGACTGTGCATAGGGTACCTGCAACTATGCCTAAGGCACGTGCGTCTATGCTTAGGGTACCTGCGCCTGTGCCTATGATACCTGCGCCTTTGCTTAGGGTTCTTATGCCTGTGCCTTGGGTACCTGCGCCTGTGCCTAGGGTACCTTCGCCTGTGCCTAGGGTACCTATGCCTGTCCCTATGGTACCTGCGCCTGTGCCTGGAATACCTGCGCCTTTGCTTAGGGTCCCTGCGCCTGTGCTTAGGGCACCTGCGCCTGTGCCTAGGATACGTGCGCCAATGCCTAGGGTACATGCGCCTGTGCCTAGGGTACTTGCGCCTGTGCCTAGGGTACCTGCGCCTGTACCCACATTACCTACGCCTGTGCCTATGATACCCGCGCATGTGCCCAGATTACCTGCGCCTATGCCTAGGGTACCTGCGCCTATCCCTAGGGTATCTGCGCCTGTGCCTAGGGTACGTGCGCCTGTGACTACGGTACCTGTGCCTATACCTAGGGTACCTGCCCCTGTGCCTACAGTTCTATGCCTGTGCCTAGGGTACCTGCGCGTGCGCTTAAGGTACCTGTGCCTGTGCCTATGGTACATGCGCTTGTGCCTAGGGTACTTGCGCATGTGCCTAGGGTACCTGCGCCTTTACCTTGGGTACGCGCGCCTGTGCCTAGGGTACCTACCCTTGCGTCTAGGGTACCTGCGCCTATGCCTAGGGTACCTACGCTTGTGCCTAAGGTACATGCGTCCCAAGGGTTAAGAAACACCGCGAAATTTTTCGAACCGGGCATTTGAAAAGCTAACAAATGCTTACGGCATTATTAACACTTTTTAGTACCACCTTTCTAAACGTTTAGCTAGAATTCAAAACATATGTTTTGCGGGTAGGACAATTTCCTCCCATTTTTTTCCCATGTGTCTTGGTGACAATATGGTGCAAATGTCATGTGATGGAATGGTTAGGTACATGTGACATGGTGGCATGATATGATATGGTCACATTGTGACGTGGATAGGAGGAAGTGTCATGCAAGTGACCCATAAGCTTGGGGCACGGGCCCCCGGCGAGGGAGGGGGGGCATCTAAACTTTTAACATGAAGGGAAAAACTGGCGTAGCTTTCATTAAGACGCGGCGTAAACGCTTTGAAACAAACGGCGTTAGAAACGTTGCGCCATTTTTTTACTTATAGACTGCGCTTGTGCCTAGGGTACCTGCGCATGTGCCTAGGGTACATGCGCCTGTGCCTAAGTACCTGACCTGTGCCTAGGGTACCTGTGCTTGTGCTTAGGGTACCTGCGCCTGTGCCTAGGGTACCTGCGCCTGTCCCTAGGGTACTTGTGCCTGTGCCTGGGGTGCCTGCGCCTGTGCCTGTGCCTGGGGTGCCTGTGCCTGTGCCTGGGGTACCTGTGCCTAGGGTACCTGCGCCTGTGCCTGTGCCTGTGCCTTGGGTGCCTGTGCCTGTGCCTGGGGTGCCTGTGCCTTTGCCTCAGGTGCCTGCGCCTGTGCATACGGTACCTGCGCCTGTGCCTAAGGTACCTGCGCCTGTGCCTCGGGTACCTGCACCTATCCCTAAGGTACCTGCGCCTGTGCCTAGGGTACCTGCGCCTGTGCCTAGGGTACCTGCGCCTGTGCCTGTGCCTGTGCCTTGGGTGCCTGTGCCTGTGCCTGGGGTGCCTGTGCCTTTGCCTCAGGTGCCTGCGCCTGTGCATACGGTACCTGCGCCTGTGCCTAAGGTACCTGCGCCTGTGCCTCGGGTACCTGCACCTATCCCTAAGGTACCTGCGCCTGTGCCTAGTGTGCCTGCGACTGTGCATAGGGTACCTGCGCTTGTGCCTAGGAATTTGCATCTATGCTTACGGTCCCTACGCCTGTGCCTAGGGTACCTGCGCCTTTGCTTAGGGTACTTGCGCCTGTGCCTAGGGTAACTCCGCCTGTGCCTATGGTACCTTCGCCTGTGCCTAGGGTACCTACGCCTGTCCCTAGGGTACCTGCGCCTACGCCTGGGGTACCTGCGCCTGTGATTAGGGTACCTGCGCATGTGCCTAGGGTACCTGCGCCTATGCCTAGGGTACCTGCACTTGTGCCTAGGGTACGTGCGCCTATGCATATGGTACCTACGCCTGTGCCTAGAATACCCGCGCCTGTGCCTAGGGTATCTGCGCTTGTGCCCACGTTACCTGCGCCTGTGCCTAGGGTTCCTGCGCCTGTGCCTAGGGTAGGTGCGCCTGTTCCCATGTTACATGCGCCTGTGCCTAGGGTACCTGCACCGGTGCCTAGGGTACCTGCGCCTGTGCCTAGGATACCTGCGCCTATGCCTAGGGTACCTGCGCCTGTGCCTAGGGTACCTGCGCCTGTGCCTAGGGTACTTGCGCCTGTCCCTAGGGTACCTGCGCCTATGCCTGGGGTACGTGCGCCTGTGCCTAAGGTCTCTGCGCTTGTGCCTAGGGTACCTGAACCTTTGCTAGGGTACCTGCGCCTGCACCTAGAGTATTTGCGCCTGTGCCCAGGTTACCTGCGCCTAAGCCTAGGGTACCTGCGCCTGTGCTTAGGACACCTGTGCCTATGCCTAGGGTACCTGCGCCTGTGCATAGGGTACATGTGCCTGTTCATAGGGTACCTGCGCCTGTGCCTAGGGTACCTCCACCTGTGCCTAGGGTGCATGCGCCTCTGCATAGGGCACCTACGCTTGTGTGTAGGATACTTGCGCCTGTGCCTAGGGTACCTGCGCCTGTGCATAAGGTACCTCCGCTTGTGCCTAGGGTACCTGCGCTTGTACCCAGGTTAACTGCGCCTGTGCCCAGGGAACCTGCGCCTGTGCCTAGGATACCTGCGCCTGTACCCAGGTTACCTGCGCCTGTGCCTAGGGTACCTGCGCGTGTCCATAGGGTACCTGCGTGTTTGCGTAAGGTACCTGTGCCTGTGACTAGGGTACCTCTGCTTGTGCCTCGGGTACCTGCCTGTGTGCCTAGGGTACCTGTGCCTGTGCCTAGGGTACCTGCGCATGCGCCTAGGGTTCCTGCGCCTGTGCCTATGGTACATGCACCTGTGCCTAGGGTACCTACGCCTGTGCCTAGGGTACGTGCGCCTGTACCTTGGGTACCTGCGCCTGTGCCTAGAGTACCCACGCTTGGGCTTAGGGTACCTACGCCTGTGCCTAGGGTACCTGCGCCTGTGCCTAGGGTACTTTTGCCAATGCCTAGGGTACTTTCGCCTCTGCCTAGGTTACCTGCGCCTGTGCTTAGGGTACCTGCGCCTGTGCCTAGGGTACATGCGCTTGTGCCTACAGTACCTGCACCTGTGCATAGGATACCTACGGCTGTCCCTACGGTATGTGCGCCTGTGCTAGGGGTAGCTGCGCCTATGCCTAGGGAACCTGCGCTTGTACCTATGGTACCTGCTTATGTGCCTAGGATACCTGTGCATGTGTCTAGGGTACCCTTTCCTGTTACTAGGGTACCTGCGCCTATGCTTTGGGTACCTGCGCCTGTGCGTAGGGTACGTGCGCGTGTGCCTAGGGTATCTACGCTTGTTGCTAGGGTACCTGCGCCTTTGCCTAGGGTACCTGCGCCTTTGCCTAGGGTACCTGCGCCTGTGCCTAGGGTACCCGCACCTGTGCCTAGGGTGCATTTGCCTGTGCACAGGGTACTTGCGCCTGTGCCTGGAGTACCTGTGCCTGTGCCTAGGGTACCTGCGCCTGTGCCTATGGTACCTGCGCCCGTGCCTAGGGTACCTGCGCTTGTCCCTAGGGTACCTGCGCCTGTACCTAGTGTGCCTGCGACTGTGCATAGGGTACCTGCGACTATGCCTAAGGTACCTGTGTCTATGCTTAGGGTACCTGTGCCTGTGCCTATGATACCTGCGCCTTTGCTTAGGGTTCTTGTGCCTGTGCCTAGGATACGTGCGCCTATGCCTAGGGTACCTGCGCCTGTGCCTAGGGTACATACGTCTGTCCCTATGGTACCTGCGCCTGTGCCTGGAATACCTGCGCCTTTGCTTAGGGTACCTGCGCCTGTGCTTAGGGCACCTGTGCCTGTGCCTAGGATACGTGCGCCTATGCTTAGGGTACATGCGCCTGTGCCTAGGGTACCTGCGCCTGTGCCTAGGGTACCTGCGCGTGTACCCACATTACCTGCGCCTGTGCCTAGGGAACCTACGCCTGTGTTTAGGGAACCTGCGCCTGTGCCTAGGATACCCGTGCTTGTGCCCAAATTACTTGCGCCTATGCCTACGGTACCTGCGCCTGTCCCTAGGGTATCTGCGCCTGTGCCTAGGGTACCCGCGCCTGTGACTACGGTATCTGTGCTTGTACCTAAGGTACCTGCCCCTGTGCCTACGGTACCTACGCCTGTGCCTATGGTACCTGCGCCTGCGCCTAAGGTACCTGCGCCTGTGCCAATGGTATCTGCGCGTGTACCTAGGGTACTTGGGCATGTGCCTAGGGTACCTGCGCCTTTACCTTGGGTACCCGCGCCTGTGCCTAGGGTACCTACCCTTGCGCCTAGGGTACCTGCGCCTATGCCTAGGGTACCTGCGCCTGTGCCTAGGGTACATGCGCCCCAAGGGTTAAAAAACACCGCGGCATTCATTTAACCGAGCGTTTAAAAAGCTAAAAATGCTTACGGTATTTTTAACACTTTTTAGTACCACCTTTTTAAAAGTTTAGCTAGAATTCAAAAGACATGTTTGGCGGGTGGGACAAGTTTTTCCCATTTTTTTCCCATGTGTCTTGGTGACAATGTTGTGTAAATGTCATGTGATGGAATGGTTAGGTACATGTGACATGGTGACATGATATGATATGGTCACATTGTGACGTGGATAGGAGGTAGTGCCCTGCAAGTGACCCATAAGCTTGGGGCACGGGCCCCGGGCGAGGGAGGGGGGGCAGCTAAACTTTTTAACATGAAGGGAAAAACTGGGGTAGCTTTCATTAAGACGCGACGTAAACGCTTTGAAAAAAACAGCGTTAAAAACATTGCGTCATTTTTTTACTCATAGACTACGCCTGTGCCTAGGATACCTGGGCCTGTGCCTAGGGTACCTGCGCCTGTGCCTAGGTACCTGCACCTGTGCCTACGGTACCTGTGCTTGTGCTTAGGGTACCTGCGCCTGTGCCTAGGGTACCTGCGCCTGTCCCTAGGGTACTTGTCCCTGTGCCTGGGGTGCTTGCGCCTCTGATTGTGCTTGGAGTGCCTGTGCCTGTGCCTGGGGTGCCTGTGCCTAGGGTACTTGCGCCTGTGCCTATGCCTGTGCGTGGGGTGCCTATGCTTGTGCCTGAGGTGCCTGTGCCTATGCCTCAGGTGCCTACGCCTGTGCATAGGGTACCTGCGCCTGTGCCTATGGTACCTGCGCGTGTGCCTCGGGTACCTGCGCCTGTGCCTCAGGTACCTGCGCCTCTCCCTAGGGTACCTGCGCCTGTGTCTGGGGTGCCTGCGATAGTGCATAGGGTACCCGCGCCTGTGCCTAGGGTACCTGCGCCTGTGCTTAGGATACCTGCACTTGTTCCTAGGTAACTTGCGCCTGTGCTTTGGGTACTTGCACCTGTGGCAAGGGTACATGCGCCTGTGCCTACGGTACCTGCGCATGTGCCTAGGGTACGTGCGTCTGTCCCTAGGATACGTGCGCATGTGCCTAGGGTACCTGCGCCTGTGCCTAGGGTACCTGCGCCTGTGTCTAGGGTACCTGCGCTAGTGCTTAGGGTACCTGTGCCTGAGCCTAGGGTACCTGCGCCTGTCCCTAGGGTACCTGCGCCTGTGCTTGGGGTGCATGCGCCTGTGCATAGGGTACCTGCGCCTGTGCCTAGGGTACTTGCGCCTGTACCTAGGGTACCTGCGCCAGTGCCTCGGGTACCTGCGCCTGTCCATATGGTACCGACGCCTGTGCCTCGGATGCCTGCGACTGTGCATAGGGTGCCTGCACCTGTGCCTAGGGTACCTGCGCCTGTGCTTAGGGTACCTGCGCCTGTGCCTAGGTTGCCTGTGCCTGTGCTTAGGGTACTTGCGCCTGTGCCTAGGGTACATGCGCCTGTGCCTACGGTACCTTTGCCAGTGCATACGGTACCTACGCCTCTCCCTAGGATACGTGCGCCTGTGTCAGGGGTACTTGCGCCTGTGCCTAGGGTACCTGCGCCTCTGCCTATGGTACCTGCGCATGTGCCTAGGGTGCCTGCGCATGTGTCTAGGGTACCTTCACCTGTGCCTAGGGTACCTGTACCTATGCTTAGGATACTTGCGCCTATGCTTAGGATACCAGCGCCTGTGCCTAGAGTAACTGCGCCTGTGCCTTGGGTACCTGTGCCTGTGCCTAGGGTACCCGCGCCTGTGCCTAGGGTAGTTGCGCCTATGCATAGGGTACCTGCGCCTGTGCCTAGGGTACTTGCGCTTGTGCCTATGGTACCTGCGCCCGTGCCTAGGGTACCTGCGCTTGTCCCTAGGGGACGTGCGCCTGTGCCTGGTGTGCCTGCAACTGTGCATAGGGTACCTGCGCCTATGCCTAGGGTACTTGCCTCTATGCTTAGGGTACCTGCGCCTGTGCCTATAGTACCTGCACCTTTGCTTAGGGTTCCTGTGCCTGTCCCCAGGGTACCTGCGCCTGTGCCTAGGGTACTTGTGCCTGTGCGTAAGGTACCTGCGCCTGTCCCTAGGGTACCTGCGCCTGTGCCTGGAATACTTGTGCCTGTGCTTAGGGTACCTACGCCTGTGCTTATGGTACCTGCGCCTCTACCTAGGATACGTGCGCCTGTGCCTAGGGTACCTGTACCTGTGCCTAGGGTACATTTGCCTGTGCATAGGGTACCTGCTCCTGTACCCAGGTTACCTGTGCCTGTGCCTAGAGAACCTGCGCCTGTACCTAGGATACCTGCGCATGTGCCCAGGTTACCTGCGCCTGTGCCTAGGATACCTGCGCTTGTCCATGGGGTACCTGCGCATGTGCCTAGGGTACCTGCGCCAGTGACTACGGTACCTGTGCCTGTGCCTAGGGTACCTGCCCTTGTGCCTAGGGTACCTGCGCCTGTGCCTATGGTACGTGCGCCTGTGCCTAGTGTACTTGCGCCTGTGCCTAGGGTACTTGCGCCTGTACCTAGGGTACCCGCGCCTGTGCCTAGGGTACCTGCGCTTGCACCTATGGTGCCTGTGCCTGTGCCTAGGGTACTTGCGCTTGTCCTATGGTACCTGCGCCCTATGGGTTAAAAAACGCCGCAGCATTCAGTGAACCGGGCGTTTAAAACGCTGGAAAACGCTTGCGACATTTTCAACACTTTTTGCACCACATTTTTAAAGGTTTTTCTAGAATTCAAAAGACAGTTTTGGCGGGGGGGACTATTTTTTCCCATTTTTTCCCCATGTTTCTTGGTGATAATGTGGTGCAAATGTCATGTGATGGAATGGTTAGGTACATGTGACATGGTGACATGATATGATATGGTCACATTGTGACGTGGATAGGAGGTGGTGCCCTGCTAGTGACCCATAAGCCTGAGGCACAGGCCCTCGGCGAGGGGGGGGGGGCAGCTAAAATTCTTAACATGAAGGAAAAAACTGGTGCAGCTTTCAGTAAGACGCGGCGTAAACAATGTTGCAGAAAAAATGGCGTGAAAAACTTTGCACCGTTTTTTTACTCATAACCGGAGCCTCCACCTACGGTACCTGCGCCTGCGCCTAGGATACCTACGCCTGTGCCTAGGTACCTGCACCTGTGCCTAGGGTACGTGCGCTTGTGCTTAGGGTACCTGCGCCTCTGCCTAGGGTACTTGTGCCTTTCCGTAGGGTACTTGTGCCTGTGCCTGGGGTGCCTGCGCCTGCGCATAGGATACCTGCGCCTATGCCTAGGGTACCTGCACCTGAACCTAGGGTACCTATGCCTGTTACTCGGGTACGTGCGCGTGTCCCTAGGGTACCTTCGCCTGTGCCTGGGGTGCCTACGACTGTGCATAGGGTACCTGCGCCTCTGCCTAGGATACGTGCGCCTGTGCTTAGGTTACTTGCGCCTATGCCTAGGATACATGCGCCTGTGCCTACAATACCTGCGCCTGTGCCAAGGGTACTTGTGTCTATCCGTAGGGTATGTGCGCCTATGCTTTGGGTACTTGTGCTCGTGCCTAGGGTACCTGCGTCAGTGCCTAGGGTACCTGCGCTTGTGCTTAGGATACATGCGCCTGTGCCTAGGGTAGCTGCGCCTGTCCCTAGGGTACCTGTGCCCGTGCATGGGGTGTGTGCGCCTGTACATGGGGTACCTGCGCCTGTGCCTAGGGTACTTGCGCCTGTGCCTAGGGTACCTGCGCCTATGCTTTGGTACCTGTGCCTGTCCCTAGGGTACTTGCGCCTATGCTTGGGGTGCGTGCGACAGTGCATAGTGTACCTGCACCTGTGCCTAGGACACCTGCGCCTGTGCTTAGGGTACGTGCGCTTGTGCCTAGGTTACCTGCGCCTGTACTTAGAGTACATGCGCTTCTGCCTAGGGTACATACGCCTGTGCCTACGGTACCTGACCTGTGCATAGGGTACCTGCAACTGTCCCTAGGTACGTGCGCCTGTGCCTGGGGTACCTGCGCCTGTGCCCAGGGTACCTGCGCCTGTGCCTAGGGTACCTGCGCCTGTGCCTAGGGTACCTGTGCCTGTGCCTAGGGTACCTACGCGTGTGCCTCGGGTACCTGCCCCTGTCCATAGGGTACCTGCGCCTGTGCCTGGGGTGCGTGCAACTGTGCATTGGCTACTTACGCCTGTGCCTAGGGTACCTATGCCTGTGCTTAGGGTACCTGCGCCTGTGCCTATGTTACCTGCGCCTGTGCTTAGGATACCTGCGCCTGTACCTAGGGTACATGCGCCTATGCCTACGGTACTTGCGCCTCTGCCTAGGAAACCTGTACCTATGCTAAGGGTACCTACACCCGTCCCTAGATACCTGCGCCTGTGCCTAGGGTACCTCCGCTTGTGCCTAGGGTACCTGCGCCTGTACCCAGGTTACCCGTGCCTGTGCATAAGGTACCTGCGCCTGTGCCTAGGATACCTGTGCTAGTGCCTAGGTTACCTTTGCCTGTGCCGAGGGTACCTGCGCCTGTCCCTAGGGTACCTACGCCTGTGCCTAGGATACCTTCGAATGTGTCCAGGTTACCTGTGCCTTTTCTTAGGGTACTTGCGCCTATCCCTAGGGTACCTATGCATGTGCCTAGGGTACCTGCCCCTGTTCTTAGGGTAACTTTGCCTGTCCTTGGGGTTCTGCGCCTGTGCCTAGGGTACCTGCACCTGTGCCTAGGATACGTGCGCCTTTGCTTAGGGTACCTGCGCCTGTGCCTACGCTACTTGCGCATGTGCCTACGGTACCTGCGCTTGTGCTTAGGGTACCTGCGCCTGTCCCTAGGGTACTTGCGCCTGTGCCTAAGGTACTTACGGCTGTGCTTGGGGTACATGTGCTTGTGCCTAAGGTACCTGCGCCTGTGCCTAGGATACCTGCGCTTGTGCCTAGGGTAATTGCGCCTATGCCTATGGTACCTGCGCCCGTGTCTAGGGTACTTGCGCTTGTACCTAGGGTACCTGCGCCCGTGTCTAGGGTACTTGCGCTTGTACCTGTGCCCATGCCTAGGGTACTTGCGCCTGTGCCTAAGGCACCTGCGCTTGTGCTTAGGGTACCTGCGCCCGTGCCTAGGGTACCCGCGCCTGTGCCTATGGCACCGCCGCATGTGCCTATGGTACCTATGCTTGTGCCTAGGGTACATGCACCTGTGCCTAGGGTTCTTGCGTCTGTGCCTAGGGTACCTGTACCTGTGCCTAGGATTCCTGCGCCTGTGCCCAAGTTACCTGCGCATATGCCTGGGGTACCTTCTCCTCTGCCTAGGGTACCTGCGGCTATGTCTAGGGTACCTGCACCTGTGCCTAGGGTATTTTCGCCTCTGCGTAAGGTACTTGCGCCTATGCCTTGGGTACCTGCGCCTGTGCCTAGGGTACCTGCGCCTGTGCTTAGGGTACATGCGCTTGTGCTTATGGTACCTACGCCTGTGCCTATGATACCTACGCCCGTGCTCAGGGTACCTGCGCCTGTGCCTAGGATACCTGCGCCTGTGCCTCGGGTACCTGCGCATGTGCCTAGGGCACTTGCGCCTGTGTCCAGGTTACCTGCTTGTGTGCCTAGGGTACATGCGCCTGTGCCTATGGTACCTGCGCCTGTGCCTATGGTAAGTGCGCTTGTGCCTAGGGTACCTGCGCTTGTGCCCAAGTTACCCGCGCCTGTGCCTAGAGTACCTTCGCCTGTGCCTAGGATACCTGCACCTGTGCCCGGGTTATTTTCTCCTGTGCCTAGGGTACCTGTGCCTGTCCCTGGGGTACCTGCGCCTGTGCCTAGGATACCTGCGCATGTGCCCAGGTTACCCGCGCCTGTGCCTAGGGTACTTGCGCCTGTCCCTAGGGTACATGTGCCTTAGCCTAGGGTACCTCCCCCTATTCCTTCGGTAACAGCGCCTGTTCTTGAGGTTGTGTGCATGTGCCTAGGGTACCTGCACCTGTGCCTAGGGTACATGCGCCTTTGCTTACGGTACCTGTGCCCATGCCTTGGGTACCTGCGCCTGTTCTTAGGGTATCTGCGCCTGTGCCTAGGGTACCTGCGCCTGTTCCTAGGGTACCTATGCGTGTTCCTAGGGTACCTGCACCTGTGCCTAGGGCACCTGCGCCTGTGCATAGGTACCTGTACCTGTGCCTAGGGTACCTGCGCTTGTGCCTAGGGTACCTGCGCCTGTGCATAGGATACGTGCGCTTGTGCATGGTGTACCTGCGCATGTGCCTGGGGTACTTGCGCCTGTGTCTAGGTTACCTACGCCTGTGCCTAGGGTACCTGTGCCTGTGCCTATGGTACATGCGCCTGTGCCTAGGGTACGTGCGCCAGTGCCTAGGGTACCTGCGCCTCTGCCCAGGTTACCCGCGCTTGTGCCTGGAGTACATGCGCCTGTGCCTAGGATACCTGCACTCGTGCCCAAGTTACCTTCTCCTGTGCCTAGAGTACTTGTGCTTGTCCCTAGGGTACCTGCGCCTGTGCCTAGGATACCTGCGCCTCTGCCCAGGTTACCCGCGCCTGTACCTAGGGTACTTGCGCCTGTCCCTAGGGTACCTGTGCCTGTGCCCAGGGTACCTGCCCTTGTTCCTAGGGTAACAGCGCCTATCCCTAGGGTTCTGTGCCTGTGCCTAGGGTACCTACACCTGTGCCTAAGGTACTTGCGCCTTTGCTTGGGGTACCTGCGCTTTTGCCTAGGGTAGCTGCGGCTGTGCGTAGGGTACCTGCGCCTGTGCCTAGGGTATCTGTGCCTGTGCCTTTGGTACCTGCGCCTGTGTCGAGGGTACCTGCGCTTGTGCCTATGGTACCTGTGCCCATGCCAATGGTACCTGCACCGCGCCTATGCCTAGGGTACCTGCGCATGTGCAAAGGGTATCTGCGCCTGTGTCTAAGGTACCTGCGCCTGCGCCTAGGGTCCGTGCGCCTGTGCCTAGGGTACCTGCGCATGTGCGTAGGGTACCTGCGCCTTTGCTTAGGGTACCTGCGCCTGTACCTAGGGTACCTGCGCCTGTGCTTTGGGTATGTGTGCCTGTGCCTAGGGTACTTGCGCCTGTGCGTAGGGTACCTGCGCCTGTGTCTAGGGCATTGCTCCAGTTGTCTTGGCCTTGTTCAGGATATTTGGGCTTGCTCAAGGTGTCTTGGGCTTGCTCCATTTGTCCTGGCCTTGCTCTAGTTTTCTTAGGCTTGCTCTAGTTGTCTTGGGCTTGCTCCAGTTTTCTTGTGCTACTCCACTTTTCATGGCTTGCTTCAGTTGTCTTAGGCTTGCTCCAGTTGTCTTGGGCTTGCCCCAATTTTCTTTGGCTTTCTCCAGTTGTCGTGAGCTTGCACCTGTTGTCTTAGCCTTGCTCCAGCTGTCTAGGACCTGCTACATCAGTCTTGGCCTTGCTCCAGTTGTCCTGGCCTTGCTCCACTTTGCTAGGTCTTGCTTGAGTAGTATTGGGGTTTCTCAAAATGTCTTGGGCTTTCTCCTGTTGTTTTCGGTTTACTCCAGTTGTATTGGACTTGCTCCAGTTATTGTGGGATTTATCCAGTTGTCTTGGGCTTTTTCCAGTTGCCTTGGCCTTATTCCAATTGTCTTGGACTTGTTCTAATCGTCTTGTGCTTGTTTCACTTATATTGGGCTTGATCCAGTTGCCTTGCGACTGCTACAGTTGTCTTGGCCTTTCTCCCGTTGTATTGGGCTTGGTCGACTTGTCTTGGGCTTGCTCCAGTTGTCTTGGGCTTGCTTCATTTGTCTTGGGCTTGCTCCAGTTGTCTTGGGCTTGCTCCAGTTGTCATTGCCTTGCTCCCGTTGTATCAGGCTTGCTCCAGGTCTCTTGGGCTTGCTCCAGGTATCTTGGCCTTGCTCCAGTTATCTTTGGCTTGCTCAAGGTGTCTCTAACTTGCTCTAGTTGTCTTCGCCTTGCTCCTGATGTCTTGGACTTGCTCAAGTTGTATTAGGCTTGCTCCAGTTCTCCTGTGCTTGCTCAAGTTTCATTGGCCTTGCTCCAGTTCTCTTGGACTTGCTCAAGTTCTTTTTGGGCTTGCTCCAAGTGTCTTGGGATTGCTCCAGTTCTCTTGGCTTTACTCCAGCTTTTGTGGACTTGCTCCACTTGTCTTGGGCTTGCTCCAGTTGTCTTGGGCTAACTCGAGTTGTGCTGGCCATGCTCTAGTTGTCTTAGGCTTGCTCGAGTTGTCTTAGGCCTGCAGTAGTTGTCTAGGGCCTGCTCCAGTTGTCTTGGACTTGCTCTAGCTTTCTTGGCCTTGCTCCAGTTGTCTTGGCCTTGTTTAAGTAGTCTTGGGCTTACCCCAGTTATATTGGACTTGCTCCAGTTGTCTTGGCATTGCTCCAGTTGTATTGGACTTGCTCCAGTTGTCCTGGACTTGCTACAGTTGTCTTTGGCTTGCTCCTGTTGTCTTGGGCTTGCTCCATTTGCCTTGGCCTTGCTCCAGTGGTCTTGGCCTTGCTCCAGTTGTTTTGGGCTTGCAACATGTGTCTTGGGCTTGCTCCTGTTGTCTTGTCCTTGCTCCAGTTTTTTTGGGCTTGCTCCTGTTGTCTTGGGCTTGTTTCTGCTGTTTTGGGCTTGCTTTAGTTGTCGTGGCATTGCTCCACTTGTCTTAGGCTTGCTCCACTTGTCTTGTGCTTGCCCTTGTTGTCTTGGGCTTGCTCAAGTTGTCTTGGCCTTGCTTCAGTTGTCTTGGGCTTGCTCCTGTTGCCTTGGGCTTGCTCCAGTTTTATTGGCCTTTCCCCATTTGTCTTGGACTTCCTTCGAATGTCTTGGGCTTGCTTCAGCTGTCATTAGCTTGCCCTAGTTTTCTTGGCCTTGCTCTTGTCATCTTGGCCTTGCTCTAGTTGTTTTGGGCTGGGTCCACTTGTCTTGTGCTTGCTCCAGCTGTCGTGAGCTTGCTCCAGTTCTCTTGGCGTTGCTCGAGTTGTTTTGGGCTTGCTCGAGTTGCCTTGGCCTTGCTCTAGTTTTGTCGGCTATGCTCTAGTTGTCTTCGGCTTGCTCCAGTTGTCTTGGCCTTGCTCCAATTTTATTTGGCTTGCTCCAATTGCATTTGGCTTGCTCCAGTTGTCTTAGCCATGATGCAGATGTCTTTGATTGGATCCAGTTGTCTTGGGCTTGCTCCAGCTATCTTGGCCTTGCTCCTTGTTTCTTGGACTTTCTCCACCTACTTTGGGCAAGCTCCAGGTTTTTGGAAATTGCTCCATCTGTCTTGACCTTGCTCCCGTCGTCATAGGCTTGCTCTAATTGTCTTGGGCTTACCCTAGTTGTTTTGGACGTGCTCCACTTGTCTTGGGCTTGCTTCCGTTGTCTTGGGCTTGCTCTAGTTGTCTTCGCCTTGCACCAGTTGTATTGCGCTAGCTCCAATTGTCTTGGGCTTGCTCTAATTGTCTTGGCCTTGCTCCAGTTGTCTTGGGCTTGCTCCATCTGTTTTGGCATTGATCCAACTGTCTTGGCCTTGCTCTAGCTGTCTTGGGCTTGCTCCAAGTGGAGGAATCCCAAGACAACTGGAGCTATCCCAAGACAAGTGGAGCAAGCCCATGGCAACTGGAGCAAGCCCAAACAGCTGAAGCAAGACCAAGACAAATGGAGCAAGCCCAAGACAGTTGGAGCAAGCCCAATGCAACTGGGGCAATCCCGAGACAACAAGAGCAAGGTAAAGATAACGGGAGCAAGGCCAATACAACTAGGGCAAGCCCAAGACAACTGGAATTAGGCCAAGACAGCTGGAGCAAGGCCAAGACAACTGGAGCAAGCCCAACACAACTGGTGCAAGCCCAAGACAACGGGATCAAGCCCAAGACAACTGACGCCAGGCCAAGAAAACTGGAGCCAGGCTAAGAAAACAGGAGTAAGCCCAAAAAAACTAAAGCAAGCCCAATACAAGTGGAGCAGGTCCAAGACAACTTGAGCAAGGCCAAGACAGCTGGAGCAAGGCCAAAACAACTGGAGCAAGCCCAAGACATCTGGAGCAGGCCCAAGACAACTGGAGCAAGGCCAAGACAACTGGAGCAAGGCCAAGACAACTGAAACAAGGCCAAGTCAACTGGAGCAATGCCAGGAAAGTTAGAGCAAGCCAAATACAACTGGAGATAGGCCAAGACAACTAGAGCAAGCCCAAGACAACTAGAGCAAGCCCAAGATACCTGGGGCAAGCCAAAGACAACTGGAGTAGGCCCAAGGCAAAGGGAGCAAGGCCAAGTCAGCACGAGTAAGACGAAGACAGTCGGAGCAAGGGCAAGACAACTAGAGCAAGCGTACAACAACTGGAGCAAGTCCAAGACAACTAGAGAAAGGCCAAGACAACTACAGCAAGGCAAAAAAAACTTGGAGGAAGCCAAAGAAAACAGGAGTACGCCAAAGACAACTCGAGCAAGGCCAGTACAACTGGATCAAAACCAATTCAAGTAGAGCAAGCCCAAGACAACTGTAGCAAGTCGAGGATAACTATACGTAAGCCAAGACAAGTGGAGCAAGGCCAGGACAGCTGGAGCATGGCAAAGAGAATTGGAGCAAGGCCAAGATAACTGGAGCAATGCCAAGCCCGCTGGAGAAAGCCCAAGACAACTGGAGCAATGCGCAGACAACTTGAGTAAGCTAAAGACCGCTGGAGCAAGCCTTAGCCCTTTAGGGCAAGCCCATGACACCTTGAGCAAGCCCAAAACAAATAGAGCACGGCCAAGAGTACCTCCGCTTGTACCTAGGGTACCTGTGCCTGTGCCTGAAGTACCTGCGCCTGTTCCTAGGGTACCTGCGCCTGTGCCTACGGTACCTGCGCCCGTGCTTAGGGTACGTGCGTCTGTGCCTAGGGTACCTGCGCCTATGCCCAGGTTACCTGGGCCTGTGCCTAGGATTCCTGCGCGTGTCCCTAGGGTACCTGCGCCTGTGCCTACGGTACCTGCGCTTTTCCCTAAGGTACCTGCACCTGTGCAAGGGATACCTCCGCTTTAGCCTAGAGTGCATGTGCCTGTGCCTAGGGTACCTGTGCCTGTGCACAGGGCACGTGCGCCTGTGCCTAGGGTACCTGCTCCTCTCCCTAGGGTACCAGTGCTTGTGCCTAGGGTACCTGTACCTGTGCCTAGGGTCCCTACGTCTGTGCCTACAATACGTGCGCCTGTGCCTATGGTACCTGTGCCCGTACCCAGGTTACCTGCGCCTGTGCCGAGGGTATATGCGTCTGTGCCTAGGGTACCTGCGCCTGTGCTTAGGGTACATGCGCTTGTGTGTAGGGTACCTGCGCCTGTGCCTATGGTACCTGCGCCTATGCCTAAGTTACTCGGGCCTGTTCTTAGGGTACCTGCGCCTATGCCTAGGGTACCTGCGCCAGTGCCTAGGGTACCTGCGCCTGTGCTTAGGGTACCTGCATATGTGCCTATGATACGTGCATACGTGCTAAGGATACCTGCTCTTGTGCCTATGGTACTTGCGCCTATGCCTAGGGTATGTGTACCTGTGCCCGGGGTACTTATGACCATGCCTAGGGTACCTACGCCTGTGCCTAGGGTACCTGCGCATATGCCCAGGTTACCTGCGCCTGTGCCTAGTCTACCTGCGCTTGTGCCTAGGGAACCCGCGCCTATGCCTAGGGTACCTGCGCCTATGCCTAGGATACCTGCGCATGTGCCTAGGGTACCTGCGCCTGTCCCTAGGGTTCCTGCGCCTGTGCTTGGGGTACATGCGCCGGTGCTTAGGGTACTTGCGCCTATTTCTAGGGTACCCGCGGCTGTCCCTAGGGTGTCTTGCCTGTGCCTAGGGTGCTTGCGCCTGTGCATAGTGTACCTGCGCTTGTGCCTATAGTATCTCCGCCTGTGCGTAGGGTACTTGCGCCCGTGCCTCGGGTACATGCGCCTGTCCCTACGGTACCTGTGCCTGTGCCTGGGGTGCCTGCGACGGTGCATAGTGTACCTGCGCCTGTGATTAGGGTACTTGCGCCTGTGCTTAGGGTACTTGCGCTTGTGCCTAGGTCACCTGCGGCTGTGCTTAGGGTACCTGCGGCTGTGCGTGAGGTACATGTGCCTGTGCCTACGGTATCTGCGCCTGTGCCTAGGGTACCTGCGCATTTCCCTAGGGTACCTGCGCCTCTGCTTACGGTACATACGCCTGTGCCTAGGTTACGTGCCCCTGTGCTTGGGATACGTGCGCCTGTGCCTAGGGTACATGCGCCTGTGCCTACGGTATCTGCGCCTCTGCCTAGGGTACCTGTGCCTATCCCTAGGGTACGTGCGCCTGTGCCTAGGGTACCTGCGCATGTGCCTAGGGTACTTGCGCCTGTGCCTACGGTACCTGCGCCTTTGCCTAGGATACCTGCGACTGTGTCTAGGGTACCTTCGCCTGTGCCTATGGTACCTGTGCCCATGCTTAGGGTACCTGCGCGCGTCCCTAGGGTACCTGCGTCTGTGCCTAGGGTACCTGCGCTTGTGCCTAGGGTACCTCCTCCTGTGCCCAAGTGACGTATGCCTGTGCCTAGGGTACTTGCACTGTGCCTAGGATACCTACGCCCGTGCCCAGGTTACATGCGCCTGTGCCTAAGGTAACTGCGCCTGTCCCTAGAGTACCTACGCCTGTGCCTTGGGTACCTGCGCCTGTGCCTAGGTTACCTGCGCATATGCCTAGGGTACCTGCGCCTGTACCTAAGGGTACCTCCGGCCGTGCCTAGGGTACCTGCCCCTGTGCCTACGCTACATGCGCCTTTGCTTCGGGTACCTGCGCCTGAACGTAGGGTACCTGGTCCTGTGCATAGGGCACCTGCGCCTGTGCTTAGGGTACCTGCGCCTGTCCCTAGGGTACGTACGCCTGTGCTTAAGGTACCTACGCCTGTGCTTAGGGTACCTGCGCCTGTGCCTAGGGTATCTGCGCCTCTGCCTAGGGTACCTGCGCTTGAGCCTAGGATACCTGTGCCTGTGCCTAGTGTACCTGCGCCGGTGTCTAGGGTACCTGTGCCTGTGCCCAGGGTACCTGTGCGCGTGCCTAGGGTACGTGCGCGTGTGGCTAGGGTACCTGTGATGGTGCTTACGGTACCTGCGCCTGTGCCTAGGATACGTGTGCCTGTGCCTAGTGTACCTGCGCCTGTGCCTAGGGTGCCTACACCTTTGCCTAGGGTACCTCCACCTATGCCTAGGGTGTTTGCACCTGTGCCTAAGGTATATGCGCCTGTGCCTAGGGTGCCTGTGCTTGTGCCTAGGGTACCTGCGCCCGTGCCCAAGTTACTTGCGCCTGTGCCGGAGGTACCTACTCATGTGCCTAGGGTACGTTTGCCTATGCCTAGGGTACCTGCGCGAGTGCCTAGGATATCTGCACCTGTGCATAAGGTCCCTGCGCCTGTACCTAGGGTACCTACGCCTGTGCCTGGGGTACAAGCGCATGTGCTTAGGGTACCTGCGCTTTTGCTTAGGGTACCAGCGACTATGCCTAGGGTACTTGCGTCAGTGCTTCGGGTACGTGCGCTTGTGCCTAGGGTACCTGTGCCTGTTCCTTGGGTACTTGCTCCTCTGCATGGGGTGCCTCCGACAATGCATAGGGTACCTGCGCCTGTGCCTAGGGTACCTGCGCCTGTGCTTAAGGCACTTGCGCCTGTGCCTAGGGTACCTACGCCTGTGCTTAGGGTACCTGCGCCCATGCCTACGGTACCTGCGCGTGTGCCTATGGTACCTGCGCCTGTGCCTAGGGTACTCGCGCCAGTGCCTAGGACACCTACGCCTGTGCCTAGGGAACCTTCGCCTGTGCCTAGGGTACCCGCGCCTTTGCCTAGGGTACCTGCGCCTGTGCTTAGGGTACCTGCTCCAATGCCTAGGGTACCTATGCCTGTGCTTAGGGTATCAAGGCCTGTGCCTAGGGTACCTGCGCCTGTGCGTGGGATGCGTGCGCCTGTGCACAGGTTACCCGCGCCTGTACCCAAGGTACCTGCGCCTGTGCTTTGGGTACGTACGTGTGTGCCTTGGATACCTGCGCCTGTGCCTAGGGTACATGCGCTTGTGCCTAGGGTACCTGCGCCTGTGCCCAGGGTACATGCGCCTTTGCCTAGGGTACCCGCGCCTATGCCGAGCTTACCTGCACTTGTGCCTAGGGTACCTGCGCCTGTGCTTAGGGTACCTGCGCCTGTGCCTAGGGTACCTATGCGTGTGCCTAGGGTACCTGCGCCTGCGCCTAGGGAACCTGCGCCTCTGCCTAGGGTACTTACGCTTGTCCCTAAGGTACCTGCGCCTGTGCAAGGGGTACCTGCGCCTGTGTCTAGGGTACTTGCTCCTGTGCCTAGGGTACCTGCGCCTGTGCCTGTGCCTAGGGTACCTGCGCTTGTGCTTAGGGAGCATGCGCTTGTGCCTAGAGTGTCAAAAAGTGCCCCTTCCATGGATGCCGTTTGCCGTTTTCCTGGTTCGACCACCGGGGAGTGGTCGGATGTCCTATGTGATTGTAGTTTTGGACTCCTTGTATTCTGCCATGTAGTTTCGAGCCTTCAGTTGCTGGATTTGGTTGAGGATTCAGAAACATAGCCCCATCCGAAGTTCGAGTGTGTCAACCGGCCTGAGGCAAACGGACTAGAAAACAGGGCCGACACAATAGCACCTGCCGTCCGCTCCTAGCATTTCAGCTAGGAGAAGATATCACCCTCAGGATCACGGTTCCACACTGAGCAGTTCCTAGGCAATCACTTGCTAGCAACTGTGTCCACTTAACACTTGGTCACTTTCGCGCGAGGTGCTAGTCAAAGACTAACTCCTGGGGCTTAGACCAACCAGTGTCTTCTTTTTACTGTTCCTTAGTTGGACAACTCTGTGAGGAGCATCTAAGGCCAGATTGTGTAATTAGAATGAGGAATGAGCCTGGTACATATAGTCCTAGGCCTGGCTTCTAAGGTGTGTGGG